>VZRH01004772.1:438678-452618 GCA_013397555.1 Urocynchramus pylzowi | reverse complement strand
TTTTTTTTTTTTTTTGGCAAATCTTAACCCTGATCCAGAAATTTCTGAGGCAGGAATGGCAGGTGGATGCCCTGGTCCCCCTTCTGCAGGTGTTTCTCCAAGCCTTGAACCTCCTGGTTCAAAAGAGCATTTCTCCAACTCCAAAACTCCAGGGATGCTTTTCTCAACTCCACATTCCCTTTGGGAAGAAGGTTTGGTGGATTGGTGAGTTTTTCTGTGTCCAGTGGGCAAAAAAAAATTTTTTTTTTTAAGGTGTTGTTAAGGACACCAGCTGGAGGACCAGGTGTGTAAGAAGTGCAGCAGCAAAAATAATAAATACTAAAGATACTGTTTATTTGAAAGGAGAGCCCCATAAAGATATCACAATGCCTTTAATATGGATTTTAATAAAAAGATCTGGGATATTGAATGTGAAGAAGCAAAAGATTAAACTGCAAACACCCAATAAGAGACTTCAGGGTGGCACAAATGAAAGCATTGCTGGGATATTGGGCTCAGAGAGGAACAACTACTGCATGAGATCTTGAAAGAGATGAAGTCTTCAAAATATCATTGTAAAAGTTTATCAACAAGTCCTTTATTAACCTCCATATCTTTGAAGAAGCCTGCACACTGTCTTTTGATGATATTCTCATCTTGATCCTCTTTTTTACTGAAGAAATGGGAATTTTGCTGCTGACTTCAGTCAAAACATAATCAATTTTTTTATCATTATTACACTGATAATATTTGGAAGGAGGTTTTCTTAAGCTTTTACTCATAGATATGAAGTAGATATTAAACTTTTCGCCTGGGAAGAACAATGTGTGCTCTTCATTCCCAGTGCTTGGGTTGCCATCAAGATCTGCAGCTTTAATGTTTGTGAACATGTTAAAAGAAATGTGATAATTGGTTCAAAAGTGATATTGTCAGAATTGGTAAATTTAGCCTTCTGATCTCTTCAAAAACTGTGTTTTTTAGTGTATTCTATTGAAAATTGATCCACACTTACATTCCAGCCAGGCCTTGGAAGCATTTTTATCAGACTTTTTCCATCTCGATGCTAGCTCAGTAATTGCTGCAGACTGTATTAAATGATTGGGAGAGAATCTTCTTGTTGTTGGAAATTATCTTTATGATGAAAACTTCTAAATTCTAATTCACATGGAAAACATTTTCTCATTCTCTTCTGTAGTTCCCACAAATCTCTGAGGGCTGAACTGATGTTTTCATCCCACCAACGCTTCCAGGACAGACTTCACTCAGGTGTTGGAGGTGCATTCCCACATATTTAGGGATTAAAATGAGAGCAGCACTGTTGTAACCAAACAATGAGCAATCAGCTCTTTCAGGCTGATTACTGGCATTGCATAGTGTATAAATTTTTAAAAAGAGTGTCAAAATACAGCTCCAAATGTGGTTGTATGAGATAACTGCACCTGGGTTCAGCATGAGGACTGGGATTGGGTTATTCTCTGTTATGTTCATTATCCCTTAAGCACTTTGCTGTTGAAAGACATTTTCATGCTGGTTTGTCAACACAACCCACTGGGGTTTCTACCTTTCAGTCTTTGTATTTGGGTTAAGTACAGCAAATTCTCTCATTGGCTCTTGCCTGTTGAGACAGGGTTATTTGCAGCTGGGAATGCCCACACAATGTTTGGCCACTGCACTGAACCAGTTCAGATACTCATGAAAGCATGGATGAATGAAAGAGTGGCACTCCCTGAGACCTTTCCAGCAGTTCCAGGGGGATCCTGAAGCCCTTGGACATGTTCTGCAGTGCACTGATGGCAGAGCAGTTTCTCTTTTTGAGCATCCTGCTTTAAGCTCCCTAATTGTTGCTGTGATAATAAAAACACAGGAAAAAAAAAATCAAAATAATTTTAAAGATATTTAAATCCTGCTGTGTCTTGTACTTGACTGTTAAAGAATGTGTGAATCCTTACGAGGATGTTTAGAATCATGGAATGGTTTGGGTTGGAAGGGACCTTAAAGCCCCATCCAGTGCCACCCCTGCTGTGGGCAGGGACCCCTTCTGATGCCTTGTGCAGGCTGCCCTAGGACAGAGGCTGGACAGAGCTAAAGAACAAAGCAGGGATTTATTAAAAGGATCTCCTCCATGGATCCACCCTGGGCAGCACCAGAGCCCAGCCAGGGCTGCACCCAAGATGACCCAAAATGGCCCCAAAATGCACGGCCGCTCCCGGGGGCTCTCCCTGGGATCAGTTCTGCTCCATTTGCACCTTGGAGTTCATTGTCCCATCCCAGCTTTAGCCCAGGCAGCCCCATCCTGCTTGTTTTTCTCTCTCCAGCCCACCTTGGTTGTGCTCTTGGGCCTGAGGTTTGGATCATTTGTCCTTGGTGCCCAGCTGGAGCAGGAATTGTTTTGTCTCCCTGCTCTGTGCAGAGAGCTCAGCATCCCCTGATATGGAGCTCAGAACTGCACACTGAAGCAGCACAGAATGTGAAAAATAGAAAAGCTAAACCTGAGGCATCACTTCCACTATCCTAGACTGCTCCAAGCCCCAATGTCCAACCTGGCCTTGGACATTTCCAGGGATGTTCATCCACAAGTTCCCTGTGCCAGGGCCATTTCAATGCTGGTGAATCCATTTGGGAAGGTGAGTGAAGCCTCATCAGACGCCAGAGCAAAGTCCATCCCATTTTTCTCCTCAAATGTCTTAATTTGGGAAATTTAAGACACCAAAAAGCCTCTGTAGTGTCCCACCATGTAGGATCTCAATGTCACCTGAAACGCAACGAGCTGTTTGCTCGGAGTTAGGAAAATGTTTTGAAAACACAAGATTTAAACCCTCCCCGAAGGCTTTATGCGCTGAATTTGAAATGCAAATGAGCCACAATATTTTCAGTTTCCCTAGGAAAAGTAAGCAATAGCAGTCAGGAGTGAAAACCAAATGAAAATCCAAGTCCTTTTGTGAAAGAGGAAAAACAGGAGTGATCGGTATCGGAAACCTTTGTTAAATAGCACAGGGTGCTTTTCTCCCTCAAAATATGGTTCAATAATTCTAAATAAGCAGTAAGAACTCCAACAGCATACGTAAATCTTGCTGGAGCCTGGAAAACTGGTCGCTTCTGCTCCTGCTCTGGTAGCTGCAAGTGTTTGCTATTCACTCTGTTATGGATATCTGGAAAATAGTTTGAGTGCAGAAAGCGCCTCAGGGATAAAAAGTTTGAAAAGAAAAATGTAGCTGTATATCATTGGCATTCATGAGAAAATTCACATTAGATGCCTTCGAATCAGGTGCTCTGGAGACAATAGAGAGATCAGGAGCAATGGTGTGCCAGGAATGCAAGCCTGGCTGGGACAGACTCAGCTATTTCCTGGCACATGAGGAATACAAAAGTGTGGAAGGCCAAAATCAAAAGATAATGGAGATGTGTGGAAGCTGGTGGGAGGGAAAGCTGAGGCTGCAGAATAAAAAGCACTCTGTGCATGCACTCCCTGGATTAGAGCTTTTCTCTCCACATTTCCATTCCTTTCTTCTGCCATATAGATCTCATTCCATAGGTGGTTACACCAACAAATCAGTCCTGGTGTAAAGCTCCCCCCCCCCAGCACCACTGTGGAATTTGGCCCCAAATCCCTGTTGTTACACTTTTTTTTCCTTTCACCAGGTCAAAAAGTTGCTCTTTCTGCAAACACAGCTACATTTTGCCATGGGTAAAAATGTCAATTTGCTGGAATTTAGCTGAGAGCAAAATCTCATCATTGCCAGGGCCTGACACGTTTTACCCCAGTTCAATGTCACATCACCACCTGAACCAACTTTTACTTGCAGAAAACTTAACAGAAAATTGTGGCAGAAGTGGGAAATGGGGCTTAGTTTCATGAAAATTCAGATGACACCAGAAGAGCGTTTTTTTCTTTTTGTCACAGATTTGGTCTTGTAAATGTATGGTTACTCAAAAAATAAGTGGTTGTAGAAATTAAGGGTCTTGAAAACCAAAGCCTCGGCTCCAGGTTGGGCTCAGTAAAGAACAAGACATTGGTATTTATGTCAATGTGTTAAATGTATGTCAGATTATTTTAATTAATAAATTAATCCACACCCTATTCCCTTCTAAATTCCAAGGAGAGCAGCTGTACAACTGCATCCTCCAGCCACACAACAAGATAGCCTTTCCCTCCATGTGCTATGTGCCAAGTCACTCAAATCCCACTTTTAGACTGAAATTTTCAATATCCCAGATGTCCAGGAGGGAATGTTTGATGACAGCAATAGTTTTGTATTCTTTCTTTCCAATATGACCCAGAGTGTCTGCAAGGAGAAGCAGGTGCAGCACAACTCATCCATTGCTGACCTGGGTATTTTATACACCTTTTTTCCATCTATTCACCTCCTGTACATCCCTGTGTGTCCCACACATTTGGATGTCCCAGGAGCAGATATCTCTCCTTCCCCCAGAGATAAGAAGTGAAAATGGCAGTTATAAATTATCTGAGGACTGAGTTCTTTCCCATGGACTTGTTTTCTCTAATGGGAAAACAACAAAAAATGATGTTGCCTCCTTCTGTAACAAACATATTTGTATAAATTACATCCTGCTGACAAATGGACACACAATCAGGATTTTTAGGGGGAAATGTAATGTTTCCCCCATGATCATATTTAACATATTTTGTTTACCATCCATCTCTCTGCTCAAACCATGGCATAACAATTAGAATAAGTGATAGCAGCACATCCAGAAAACAAAGGGTATGATGGCAGGATTTATCTTGTTACATTTCTTGATTTAACGCCAGTCTGGGATTTCTGGTCTGGACCAGATTTTTCTTATGCTATAAATATTTCAGTTTTTTCATTTATTCTTGATTTAGTTTGACAGTAAATAATCCCATGGAAGCAGATGTTGGAAAGATGTTGTAAAAAATATTAAGTGCCTGCTCGCCAGTTCAGTCCTTGTGTTTGTCAAAGGGAAGGGAATAAAACAGTTGGGTAACTTAAAGGAAATATGTGTGTGTGTTTATTTACAGTAATGCCCCATAATTTGCAGTCCTAGGAGCAGAAGAATTACAGTTCTGAGGATTGATCAGTACCTTGTATGAATGCAAAGAGTTTGGGTTGCATATTCTGGATATTGGCAGCTGCAGATTCCTGTTTCAGGGTTCCAAAAACTCATCCAGAACCCAGCAAGAGGAGAATAGAAAGCAGGGAGGGTTTCAAAAGGATACTTCCTTGCAAAAAAAAAGCATCTGTCCTCTTGGAAAAGGCAGTGTCTGGCCAGTAATTTGGCTTTTATTGGTTATTTTTTGTTTGGAATATTTTTTGTTTTGGAATATCAGGAAGCATGTGAGAGACTCTGGATGGTCTAAGTCCATTCCCAATTTTCTTTGGCAACTCTTGCACCTTTAGAGGGGATTTCTGCACTAAATAAGTCACACACACAATGGGGAAGGACCAGAAAGTGAACATATTTGAGACATCTTGAGGAAAAGGAGTTGGGTGGGACCAGCACTGAGAGGTGCTCCCTGTCCAAGAAAGCAACCACAGAAAATACCCAGCACAGGAGGGGAATCCAAATAGAAATGCCAAGGAAAACACGTGGGAATATGCAAAATTCGTGGCAAGAACTTCAGGAAAAGGGGATAAATTGCAGACAAACGCTGGTTGTTATCTGCTCACAGGCAGCTTGGCACCCACCAGGATGATTTGTCAGCAAATGGGCAATTTGAGCCTCCTCACCCTGTGGTGCTGCTGCACACACAGGCCCTGGGTGCTTGGGGAATCTTCTCCCTCCTCCAAGGGAAAAAAAAAAAAAATCTAAAACTGGGACAGGTAAAGTCACAAAATTAAGACAGGAGGAATTAGATGACATCTAAGTAATTAATTAAAATCCTAACTTGCATTTTTTGATCTGAATGGATACTTTCTGTTCAGGAAGGGCAAGGGGAAAGCAAATTTAAAGAGGGATTTTTTTTTTTTTTTTGTCTCAAGTATCACAGATACGTACACGAGCTTCGAGACAAATATTGACAAGCAGGAGAAAGGGTGTAAAATAAATATGATGTGATTCAATAAGGAAAAGCACCAGGTTTTCCACTGGAGCAGAAATAATCAATGCCTACCTTCAGTATGGCCAGGTGGTTTAAAGGAGGGGTTGGAGTGGAACCTGAACTGAAGGCAAGTGTTCTAAAAAAGCACCCAAAAGTATTAAAAAAGAAAGCAAATATTGATTGAGGGTGTTTAGGTGCAGTTGCTGCTACTTGGGGCAGGGTTGATATATAAAGGTACAATCCAAGCTCATCCTTCTCTGTTGCTACTTCGACAGAATTATAATTTAATACTTTTTAATCCTTTTCCCTTCAAACAGTTATAAATTTTGCAAATGTTCTTCAGTGGATCACAGCTGTGTGTGAAGTAGGACATCATGAAAGGCTAAAAGAATCTCTGGGGTTTTTCCATCCTTTTTTTCCCAAAATTTAGAAGCTTGTCAAGTTTTGATCATTCCTCGGGATTTTAAGTGTCTCCCTTGAGACCACCTGCATTTTTTAGGTAAAGTTTAGAGAAAATATTAACAAAATTAAGTCCCTTAGAGAAGTGGGACAGCTTCCAGGAGATTTGGATTTCTTAATTTTCTAAAAAACATCTCTCTCACTCCTATGAGCAATAAGTTCCAGGACAGCCCTGGATGAGATCTTTTCACACTGCTGTGAAAAATGAGGCAAGTGAGAAGAGAATATGGATCCATAAGTGTGCCTCATAATTGTAATTTCTCAGTGGAAAATTTTCAGCACTTAAAAGGTTTGGAATGATTTTACAATTTTGTAAACTCATTTTATTAAGTGATTTCTGGTTTCAGCTGCTTTATGAACTGATCCCCCACAGTAAATGACTCTGCCCTTTGGGAGTATAGGCCAAACAGATACTTTTTCCTGGCTTAATTCATCATCTGTTGACTGAAATGTCAAAGGAAATTAGAGATAATTGTTATGTAAATCCTTACAGTGGATGGTTCATTTCTGAAGGATCAAACTTCACACAGAAAAGGTGTTTTTTTCCTTCTACACGGGGTGTGTGTGACATTGTGATCCCTTCTCCTCCTGTGGGAGATCAATGGTTTTGCATCAGGATACAACACATTCCCACAGGATCCTGGCTGGGATCATGAACCAGACCATGATGGAAATATGGAATCCCAGATTTGGGTTGGGAGGGATTTTAAATCCCACCCAGTGCCACCCCTGCCATGGCAGGGACACCTGCCACTGTCCCAGGTGCTCCCAGCCCCATCCAGCCTGGCCTGGGACACTGCCAGGGGTGGGGCAGCCCCAGCTGCTCTGGGAATTCCATCTCAACCCCTCCCACCCTTACAGCCAGGAATTCCATGCCAATCTCCCATCCATCCCTGCCCTCTGGCACTGGGAGCCATTCCCTGTGTCCTGTCCCTCCATGCCTTGTCCCCAGTCCCTCTCCAGCTCTCCTGGAGCCCCTTCAGGCCCTGGAAGGGCTCTGAGCTCTCCCTGGAACCTTCTCCTCTCCAGAGGAGCATTCCCAACTCTCCCAGCCTTGCTCCATGGAGAGAGGCTCCCTTTGATGGAACAAGAAATATCTTAACATTTGATGAGCATTTAGGAGTTGAAAAAAGCCCATTTTTCCAAACACCTTTTCTTCCATCCCAGCACTGCCTGGCAGAGGGACCACAGGCAGATTTTTCTTTCCTACTTGGAGAAACTCCCTCCCATCCAAGAGATCTCTGTGCCACATGGAGTGGATGGGAGGAAACCCAACGCTACCTGTGATTTTCATTCCAACTTTGTGTCATTTTGGAATTATTTTTATGCCAGGATGATCCTATCCTATTGCATTTGTAGTGTCTGAGTCTCCAAAAGGTGCAGTGGAACGTGACTTTACCTGGGGAAATTTGGGGTATTTATTTGGAGTCTGTCCTTTAATTGCCCAATATCTCTTCCTGTTTTTGCAGAATATCGAGGTAGTCACAGGAAGACACACTTTACTTTCTTCCACTGATTGGATGGGAGGAATTTTTGACCTTGGAAAGTGGAGATGGTGTTGCTATGGAAACTAATAAGTCTGCTGCCATTCATGAGCTGCAGCACAGGTAAAATGTTCCACTATTAGTGTTTGTGATTGATAAATCTCTGTCAGTGTCATAGTTCTTGGAGAAAGGACAAGCAATTACCAAAATTAACAGCCCTTTTTTGTATGAACAAGTGACTAAGGAGCTTTTCATTAGGACACGTTTTAATTTTAAACAACTCCAGGTGCTGCCTTTGAACCAGGAAAACACTTTTCAAGATCATAAGAAAGCTGGAATCCAGGTAATAGCCATAAAAAATAGTCTAAGCTGTAACAGTGAGAAAGAAAAACTATTGTTACTGGGGGGACAACATCATGAAAACATTTCTTGGCCACAATATCAGCAAATGAAGCTGGATTGAAAAGCAGACCAGTTTGGGAGCACTGAATTAATGGTTTTGATTCCACATGTCATATCACACCCTTCAAGTGAAGTATCTTTAAATCACAGTTTACTGTAAGGCAAATTTAAAGTATTTATTTATGAAGTCCAACAACGGGTGAGACTCATAAGGACTGTCAATATAAATACACAAAAAGGAAAGAAAATCTTGCTTAAAGCCCAAAGCAAATGCAAACATTCCTTCTTTGCTTCCTGCTGGAGTGGTGATGGACCCTCATCCTCCCACTCTGGGCATCCTGACACCCCTCAGGCTGGGAGCAGAGGACAAAATGTGCTTGGAAGAAGCAGGAATGCTTCTCCCCCATTCTCCTTCCTGAATACCCCTTGTGTTTATTTAAAATATCAACAGTTTGTAACACATTGTGAGGTAAAATGTTCTTTTCTGCCTGGCTGGGCATTGCTCACAGTGAGAGTTTGGTATTCTGAGTTCATTCCTGCTCTGAACCTTTCTTCTAATTAAAAGCATATAACTTGACAATCCTGCTTCATGGAGCCATAAAAATGGGATTAACTCATGTGGCTCATTACAGCCTCATCTCCACACAGGCACTGAGTGGGAACGGAGCTCTTTGAGGTTCTAATGAATTTGGGGATGGACTGACCCTTCACTCTTGGCTGTGATAGAAACCATGACAACTGACTTTTGTCTCCAATTAATGTATTGAACTCTAAATAGCCAGGATATTACTCATGTACTTACAAGGAAATTGTATTAAAGTAACCTCAAATGATACTTAAATTAATTATGTAGTGCATGAGTCAGCAGCTGTTTGAAGTGAAGAAACAGAGCAGAGGGCAGACTTCAGTACCATTTTAAAATACAATTTAAATGAACCTCGATGCTGTTTTATCTAAATGTGAAATGTAAACCTCAGGATAAAAAAAAAAAAAAAAGCAAATCTCAGGATCAGACTTTCTATTAAATCAATACAAAGTTGCTTTTTCAGTAACAAACAACCAGCACATTAAGGACTAAAAATCTTGGAGTATATTAAAAATTGTGTTATATAAAATATTTCAAGTGAGCAGTTGCTCGTTTAAGCCCAGCTTTGCTGAACTAATCTCAACAACCACGTGTTTAGGACCCAAATCTTCCCTTTAATTCCCCACTTGCCCACTCAGCCCTCTTGGGTACCTCTCACAGATGATTCTCTTTATTACTACTCTGAGTAAAGCACTTGTACCAGTCTTTCAGAGCACAGGATTCCCCTGTAGTTCCTTGATTTCTTGGGAAATAGATGGTGGTCCTGGAATCTGAATTGCTAGAGGAGCAGGACAGCTGTGTGAGGGACAAAATATTCTTATACCCATGATTTGTACCTCCAAAAAGAAACTTTTCCTTCCTTTTATTTTTTTCCCCCCTCAGGCTTTCATTTTTGAAACTTTTTCTCATCTTCATCATTCTTGCCAGAGGATCATCTTTAACAAGCCCAGTCCCAGGCTTTAAACCTGTGTTAAAAGGTACTGGGAGCTCACTTTTAGATGAACATGTTCAGCTTTTAAAGACTTAAAAATAGCTAAAAATGTAAATGTTCCATATTCCCAGGCACCAAGAGTAGCTCACAACGGCACTTTTGTCCTGCTCCTGCTCTCAATTAAAGGAACAGCAAAAGCTCCCACTGACTTCACTGGGATAAGTTAATTTATTCCTGGGTATAAATTAACTCCATTGATTTCAGCAGAGCTCTGCTGATTTTCACTCCATGACATTCTGAAATATGCCTGATGGTAACAGTCAAACTGCACTTATGGCAAAACTCCTCTGATTTATCACATGGAAGGTTCACATCAATTTAGGAATAATAGAAATGAGTGGGAAGGTGAGGAACCAGCCCTGGTGCTGAGCAGAGCAGTTTTGTGGGCTGGGGAGGGGAAGGTAATTCAGGGTGTTGGATGGCATTGGTCACTCATTTCCTCCTCGTTTCTACCTCAATTCTACCTGACATGTAGAATGAAAATGATTTTGACCTATAAATTAATTTTAAATCTCAGGATTAAATGTGCTGTGCAGAAGAACTGGATATTATTAGCCCCCAAAAATGGCAATTCAATTACTCAAGAATCAAACTGCCCTCTATATTCTCTTTATAGGCAAAAAATCGTGGAAAGAATAATGTTCCCTACAACTCTTATTTTCCAGCAAAGCTTTTTTGTGTGTCTCAACGAGGGTCTTTAGGGTTTTCTTGCAGTGCCTTAGGGGAAAAAAATAAAATAAGGTAATGCATGCACAGTGACACAGCGAGGGAACAGATTTGATTTTTTTTTTTTTTTCATAACCCATTGCTATTTAAATGAGATAATCTGATCCAAGCAGAGCACCAGAGGCAAGAGGGGTGATGAAGATAAACTCAGAGATCATTACTTTAAATTCTGTGTACTTGCTATAGGGATGTACAACAACCATCTCCTGACATCATTGAAATTTAAACATTATTTGATATGAATATGTTAGGAAAGAGCCTTCTCTTTCTGGATTAAAGATGTAGACAGGATTTTGGGAAGTTGAAATGAACAGACCTGTCCAAAGTGCTCAATAAAATAAAATAATTGTCTCTTCACACCAAAAGTCTCTCAGGTTTTACTCCTATGACTGCTCCTGGATTGTGCTGCTTCCTCTGGAGTTGTGCAAAGAATTGTTGTGCAGGTTGCCAAGAATAACTTAATGAGGCAACATTTTATTTCCATTTTTAATATCAAATTTCTGTCCTAAGCATCCATCAGATGCACCTCAGGCTGTCCTTTGGGTGTGGGTGCCAGGTCAGGTTCTCCATCAGGCTGGAGAAATTCCACCTCTCTCTCTCTCTGGTCCCTCCATTCTCTCCTGTGTCAATAAGGAATTACCTCCTGATTATTTCAAGTGCCTGTCTTCCTCCTGGATAGCTGATCCAAATTTTCTGTGTCCTTCCTGTTCCTAAAGGGAAATGGCACCTCTTTGACCTGATTCCTGGTGGCTTCTTCCCTTCAGATAAATCCCTTTGCATGCATGGAGAGGTGGCCTTTGTCTCTGTCCTTTCTTCTGCTGATGGTCCTGGCCCCAAAGGGGATTTCCAGGATTAAAGACAAGGAAAAAGCAGAATGGCAGAGAATTCCATCAGGCTGTGGACAGCAGAAATATTCCAACCCAGTCTGACCTGCATTTTGGAAATGAGGCATCAGCTGTATTTTTACACAGCCCTTTGGCTCCTTGCCTCCAAATCAATCCAAGATGCAACCCCAACCTCCTGGGCTGGGTTTTTGGCCCATCATTTTGAAACTGTTAAATTAGAGAGAGACATTTCCTGATGTAAAGTGTCCTGATCCTCCTCTGGGTCACAGCAGGATGAATATTGAATACATCACATCCCACACCCTGCCTGCAGTGTCTCGCAGATTTATTGTTGGCATAACAGCACCTTTAGGGATGGAACAGCACACCATATATTTTAAGACAAGTGACATCTTTGCTATTTCTAACAGCAAAATGTGGAGAAGAACTAGTCCAGCCTGGAAATGTTAAGGTTTCCCTGAACAACCAGAAGCATCTGGAGATCTGCTGATGAGTCAGACAATGATAATAATTAGGTGTCCCTTAGACAGCATGGAGGTTTTCGTGGTTTTGGGAAATAAAAAGCTGGATTTCTGTGAATGACTTGCAAGGCTGTGGGAGGACATGGCTGATACTGCAATGTCCTTCCCAGGAGAGGCAGCAGTGACATTTGAAGAAATTTGTTTCCATGCTGTGGGGTGCCAGGAGGTTCAGCTCACTCCCCAACACCAGTGAACAACAACCACCCCTGGTGCAAGAAAGCCAGAGAAAAAGGGAACCTGGAGCCCTGAAGATGCACCATTACACTAGGGAATGTGAGGGGTCTGAAGCCAGAGAAAAAGGGAACCTCCTGCCCTGAAGATGCACCATTACACTAGGGAATGTGAGGGGTCTGTAGCCAGAGAAAAAGGGAACCTGGTGCCCTGAAGATGAAGCATTACACTAGGGAATGTGAGGGGTCTGAAGCCAGAGAAAAAGGGAACCTCCTGCCCTGAAGATGCAGCATTACACTAGGGAATGTGAGGGGTCTGTAGCCAGAGAAAAAGGGAAGCTGGTGCCCTGAAGATGCAGCATTACACTAGGGAATGTGAGGGGTCTGAAGCCAGAGAAAAAGGGAACCTCCTGCCCTGAAGATGCACCATTACACTAGGGAATGTGAGGGGTCTGAAGCCAGAGAAAAAGGGAAGCTGGTGCCCTGAAGATGCACCATTACACTAGGGAATGTGAGGGGTCTGAAGCTTTCCACCTGACTGACACAAACCCAGCTCAGAGCTTTGCCCTGAGTGGACACCAGGGCCACTCACTCACATTTCCCAAAGACTCCACCCCAAAGCTGGAGACAGGGAATTGTGTTCAGCATTCCCTACCACGGGCTAGACTCACCCTACAGAAGAATCCCCCTCGTTGTGCTTCATCTCCCAGAAAAACCCCTTTGTGGAATTCCCCTGGGTGCACGGACATGTGGTGGAGAAGAGCTGAGAGCTCAGGTGCTGCTCTGAGGGTGCACTTTGAGATTGGAGCCTGCATTGATTTCATTGTCAGGGAAATGCTATTTACAGCTCCTGGAGTGAGGTGGAGATGCTGCAATTCATGGGTGTGAGTTCACCAGAGTTTTATGTTTTCCATATGGCTCTGGTGTCTAAATTCTTTAGTCTGAAAGGCCTTGTCTATTTTTACGCTGGTTTAAATAATTATTGCTTCCCAATCTTTTCAATTAGTTGTTTTATATTATTTTTTTTCCCTTTTATTCAAATTTTACATGATTTCTTCCTGTTTCATATCAAACCATTTTATCTCCCAGCACAAAAGGCTCATTAACTTTTTAAAATAACATCCTGGTACTTTAGAAGCCATTAATTTCTTTTTCACTTTTTTTTGTTGCAACAACTTCAAAGACAATTCAATTTTACTTTATTATCACTGCCAAGAAGTGGAAATTAGCAGGTGATTAAGCACTTCAAATATTTTGAGCATTTTGTATTGTCAACAATGGCAAATTTAAGTATAAAGAAATTAAACTTAAGAAGGCACAATAATATATTACTGAAACAGTTTATTGAAGCACAACATTTTCAAGGAAAATGGCTGGTTTTAAAGAATTGCTTAAACAAAGACTAGGTTTGGATCAGATTTTAGAGATAAATTATTCCCTAAAATGGTTGAGACCCTGGCACAGGTTGCCCAGAGAAGCTGAACTTTGAGATCCCCCATTTTAGAATTTACCAACATGGATTTTTTTGAGTTTGAGAAGCAAATCCATTCTTTTTATCTCCATAACCAGTGGTTTAATTGAAGAATGGACACTTGAAACCTTAAATTTTATTAAGGAGAGACTGATGGCCATAAAATCATGGAATCACTGAAGGGTTTGGGATGGAAAAGACCCCAGGGATCATCTGCGTCCTACATGAAATAGAGAGAAACCCAGCTGAAGTCTAATTGTCCACTAGCAGAAATGAGAATTTCT
>VZRH01004772.1:403116-437339 GCA_013397555.1 Urocynchramus pylzowi | reverse complement strand
AAAAAAAAACCAACCCAAAAAATACACATTTTTAAAAAATGTATTATTAAAAAAAAAAAAAAAAGCTTTTTTAATGTATTTTAAAAAGCGCTTTTAAAAAAATGTATTATTATTATGGTTGGCACTTGCCTGGGACAGAAAATGTGGTTGTCACAGAGTTTGAGCTCCCAGAGTAATTTCCAACCCCTCAGGATGATTTGGGCCGTGGTTATGGTGCCTACATTCCAAAAATAAACCTCTTGGGGTTGGGAGGCGTTTTTCCATCCCTGTCTGCAAGAGGAAATCTTGTGATTGCCACAAAAAATTGCTTGTGGAGTGTGGCAGCCCTGGGACAGTGGGAGGGAAATAGGGATGGATTATTCCAGCTGGATGGATGGAAATGTCTGGGGTAGCTCTGAGCTGCTCTCTGAAGAGTTGGGCCAGGTGGAAAGCTCTCCTTTCATTGCTCCTGTGATATTCAGGTCCCAGAGTTTTTCCACTTTCAGCTCCCAAAACAATAAAAATCACAGACCAAGCACACATTTCCCAGGAGACTGGATTATAGTCCTGAGCCAGCCAATAATAATGTGAATGGATTATTTTTATTTACTTTAGGTTTGTTTTTCACCCTCCAGGACACCCCTTTTCACTATTACTCCATTCATATTTAGGATTAAACTCTTACAAAAAAAAATTAAAAATTAAAAGCAGTGTTTAATTGTCATGGAATTACACAGTTCCAGGAACTGGAGGAACAGCCCCACATGCACCATGTGAGGATTTATCTCAGTAATTGCTGTGGTTGCTGGCACAGTTATCACCATTAACATCCAAAGGCAGATAAAGCCCTCTAAGGCTTCTCTTGCAGGAGGTGAGAGGGGAACAGGAGGGCAGATTTTGAGCGTGGAGGCAGAATTCAGAAACAGAGGGGACCTGCAGCCCTCATTTCCCTGGGTCTCTGCTTCCCCTTGTGTGCCAAGACCACCCAGAGCTGCCAGTCCTTGTCCTGTGGGTCAGACACTGCCTAAATTCCCACCTGGTTTGCAGCAAAAGGAAAATTTGTAAACTTTGTTTTGATATATTTAACTTTTAGACCCTTGCAGAATTTTAACAATGGCACTTTTACCCTCTGTTATAGCATAACCAGTATTTTGTCCTGTGTTCAATATTAATATCTGCTTTATTGTTCTGTTCTAATTACAATCTCATTATGAAAGGGGCCCTATGTTTTCCTGTGACAGATATTGCATCTCATTGTTAGTGAATCTTGGTTATTCCATGCTTATTGTTATTAATAATTTGTAGCAATTGGATTGGAATTAGAATATTACTTTGCTAAATCACTTTTGCTGCTAATTAAGGCACTGTGTGTGACATTGTTTCACTCCAAACATCATCGTCCTGCTTTTCAGCCTGCTCTAATTACCTGTAACTCACTCATTTTGACTCAGAAATCAGGTCTTTTAATCAAACTCCTTTGAGCTTTGCCATGTTGGGAGCTGCTCTTGGTGGGAATGAAGAGTTCTCGTGGACAAAGATATTTGTAATGACAAATGCACCTTTCACTGCAGCCCTGGAGCTCCTTAGAAACAGAATAATTGTCCTCAATGCTTCCAAACACAATAGGAGGAGGAGGGTTCTGAGGGAAAAGTGAAAGATGACTGAAAAAATTCCAACTCTTCAAGGTATCAGCAAAGAAATCGCTGTAGCTTTAAATTGTCTTCTCTGCATAAAACAGCTGTGAGATCAGATCTGTCACACTGTCTGCTGGGGTAATATTTCCTCTGAAGCAGCAGCAGCATCACTTTGTTATTTGCCTGGGAACTTTGCTCACTTTGGTGCCAAACCAACAGAAGACACACAAAGGTCATGCTTGAGTCATGAGTGAAAACTCACATTAATGGCCAGGGGGCTTCCTGGTGTGTGGCTGGCATTAGCAGGACTCTCTCTCAGTGACAGAGCCTCTGACATATCCTGAATATTGCAGCAGTTTTTTTAAAAGCAGGGAAAAAAGGGGTTTATTTCTGCGCAGTTCTTTCTGCAGCCATTTTAGGGGAGTGTAAAAGAGGTGTAAAAAAGGTGCAGATATTTGTGCTGGTGCAGATATTTGTGCTGGAGCTGTTCTGCAAGCAAACCTGTGCACACAGGCAGCAGCTTCACCTTTCTTTTGTCATGGAATCACTGAGTGATGGAATGGGCTGGGTTGGAAGGGACCTTAAAGCTCATCCAGTGCCATCCCTGCCATGGCAGGGACACTTTCCACTGTCCCAGGCTGCTCCCAGCCCTGTCCAGCCTGGCCTTGGGCACTGCCAGGGATCCAGGGGCAGCCCCAGCTGCTCTGGGCACCCTGTGCCAGGACCTCAGCACCTCCAGCGCCAGCAGCATCCCTGCATCCCAGGGAGGAAAGCCCTGAGGCAGGCAGGGATTCAGGCACCACTCCAGCCTCATTGCAAAGCCAATGGAAGGTTATTTCCATGGGAGGTTATTTCTGTGCACTGATCTCCAGTCTGGGTGGGTTGTTTGTCACAGGATTTCCCTAAAAGCAGGTGCAAGGCTCGTTATCATTTGGGGGAATTGTCTGGGCAAAGAGCAGCCTGTTAGGAAATCAGAGCACACTGTCCCTTGGGACTGCCTTCTCCTCTGTGCCATTGCTGGGTGCCCTTGGCCAGGCTGGGTTTGTTTTCTTTCACTGCCCAGCAGGTGCCCAGGCTGCCACTCCTCCCTCCCAAACCTTGGGAGAGTCTCCATCTCAGTGCCCTGAGCTCACCCTGGAAAATTTAGGGTGCTTTAGAGTAAAATCTGTCCAAACTTTGGCTCACGTGCTCAGAAAGGCTTTCCCCCCAGCCCCAATGTGATTTATGGAATGCAATTTCTTCATCCTCTAACATTGTCTCACTTCATACACTTATGCCAGATTGGTTTTGATGATTTATTACTTTTCCTACAGCTTATAAAAAAACAGGTATCAATACAATGTCAACAAAACTGTAGGGGTTAATCTCTAGTAACTTATTGAGCATTAATCAGATTCATATTCCAGTCATATTAGTTTAAAGCTAGTAAAATCACTGATGGTACAATGCAACTTAAATCAGAGTAAAATGTGATACCTCCAACTTCTGTTTCTATTTAGATTTATTCTGATTTACACTGAATATGGCAGAAATAAAAGACTTTTCTCTGTATCTTCCTTGCACATTTGTGAGTTTGCAAAGCACAAATAGTTTGCTCAAGGCCAGAGAAAATGTAACAATTTATGCAATAGATATTGAATTCATATTTGCCTGACAAGTGACCTTATCAGCTATAACTTGTCATCTCCTAATTAGTCTACATTTATTTTATTCACTCAATTAACCCCCAGCCTCTCCAGGAGATAAGTTGGCGATACACGAAATTATGTGTGTTGTTGCAATTAAAATGGTGCTGCACATGTACTCCACAAATTTGCCTTAAAGAAAGGTAAACCTCATTAATATCCCACCATTCTGACTGCAAATTGAAATGGTTTTATTGCCAGTGATGCCATTGACTTTCAGTGCTCACTGGCAGGGAACAACAATGTCTTCTCTTCAGAGAATCTAAGAATAATCACATAAAATTAAGAGTGCACAGTGAGATTTAGAGAGCAGAAATATCTATGTATTATTAAACTCTCCTTCCCAGAGAAATGCCCAAGTTATTAATTTAAAAAAAAAATATTCTTAATTTAGATTAAGAGTGACCTGAAAGGTGAGCACTGAGAATTTGTATGGAAAAAGAACAAAATCCAGCCTGATTCATATTTTGTGCCTTGAAATAACTTGGGTTAAGAGCTTTAGATAAAAAATCTGAACTACATGATCAACAGAAATTCATGAAAACTTTAAGGAAACCAAACCTGAATCAAGATTTCTATCCCAGTTTGATATGTGTAAAATGCTTGTGCATATGCAAAACTAATTTATAGGAGGAATTGAGATGAGAGAATTGTTGTCAGCCCAAAGGTGGACGTCCACTGCAAGTCAAAATAATCAAACAAAACATTTATTGTATTGCACTGACATTTTACCCAGATGTCTGCATAGTTTTCAGGATATTAGGGATGTGAAAACACAAACACACAGAAAATGAATGTGGCGGAACAGGACGTGTTGTAAATTCAGTCGGGTGCAATTATTGAGGAGAAGGAACATGGAGCACCCTCCTCTCTTTGCTTTGAAACTCTGCAGTCTAAATCTCCTGAAATTAGAGCTGAATCCATCATTGATTATGTCATTGCCCAGAAATATGGCCTTGAGCAGATTTGTCATAACTCTGCTGGTGATGCTGCACCGTGGGCACAGCAACCATCAGTCAGGAGGATACAATTTCCCAAGCACCACAAGTCAAGCAAATGTGTTCTCAGCAGCCTTGTGGGACAAGTTCTGCTGGAGATGGATGGCACCAGGCTGTGATGGATGGCAGGGACAGGGCAGCTCCCCACACACCTCTGTGGTGTGATCGTGGTTTGATCTGTAGGGAAGGACAGGCACTTCAACTCTGAATCCCACAGAAACCAGGGGAAAAGGGAAGTGCTGCCTGCCCATCCCTGGCAGTGCCCAAGGCCAGCTTGGACAGGGCTTGGAGCAGCCTGGGATAGTGGAAGATGTCCCTGCCCATGGCAAGGGGTGGCACTGGATGAGATTTAAGGTCCTTCCAACCCAAACCATTGTGTAATTCAGTGATTCTATGATCCAGCCTAAATTTAACACTTGCCCTTTTGTCTTCACATCCTGAAATTCACTTTTCGGCTTTCATCTTTGCATTTCATTTCAATTTCATTTTGTCTTTGCATTTATTACATTTCACTGCTCACATTGCCCCCACAACTCAAACACTCTGTCCCAGCTCAAGCGATGACAAGCAGCCCCTACATCGAGTGTCCTCCTTTCTTTGGCATCAAAACACTTTCCATTTTTTTTTTTTTTTTCCCCAATTCTCCTGNCAGCCCCTACATCGAGTATCCTCCTTTCTTTGGCATCAAAACACTTTCCATTTTTTTTTTTTTTTTCCCCCAATCTGCTGCAGTTTGAATTCCACCACTGGCAGAGATGAGATGACTAATCCAATTTCCCTCTATGCAAAGAGTCCTCTTGCATTTCTCTCTGCACTTCTACTTTTTCCCTGAATAGCCGTCATTTAATGCCCCGTTATCTTGGATGGCTCTCATTTAGTGGTTTATTAAGCAGTAATTCAGCAGCCTGTTATCAGTTCCTACTAGAGCAGGGGAAAATATGCCAGCCAAGTATGCGAGATTTCCGCAGAATTACAGTGGTTTTGTGATTTTTGGATTAGAGAAAAATTACCCCAAAGTAATAGATATGAAATGTTTTCCCTGCATTTCATTATTGGCCCGGTGCTAAAGCTCCCATCAAGCTATTCCTACTGCAGATTGTCTGATTTTTATTTCTGTTTCCAACCCAAGCAGCGAAATTCTACAAAATCACAGAGAACTCAATGGGCTGAGAAGTCCTAAACCTGGACTCACTTTTTCTCCTGCACTTATGTCCTTTCTGAATGTTTCCAGGTGGGAAAAAGACATAAATTAATTTTTTAAAGCTTCTTAAAAACCAGGGAGTTGAAGTGAAATAGTGGTAAAGGGTAGAACCCAAAGTGTAGAGGGATCAGTGTAAATCCCAGCTGGAAAAAACAGGTTTGCAAAATCATTTTGATGATAAGAATAGGTGAAGGCTTGATTGGAAATTACAACTTGTAAAAGTTGATGAGAATAGTGCTTTTTAATAATAAATCATTCCTGTTTCCTAAAAGGGCTGGATTTTAACGAACTATTAAAGTAGAGATAAAAGGGAGGAGGAGAGAGGGTGATGGAGCAGCTGAACTGGCACTGGCCACGGAGCAGCTGCCAGAGAAAGGGAATTTTTCATATCTGCTTCTGAAAAGCATTTCAGGTTCTGGTTTCCCTCTGGAAACTTGCAGAGGAGGAACAGGAGGACAAATGGTGCAAACTCCTCCCATTCTGGCATTCCGTGCTCTCCAGGCTCCTCTCAGGGTGGGAGCCTTGGGAAGGGTTAACAGGGACGCCTCAAACCCCACTTTTGGGCTGCTGCTCTTCTGTGCAGCTTCAGAATGGTGTCAAATACAGACCTCAGGAGGGGTCAGGCTGTGTCTAAACAGGATAATTCCCAGTTTTCCCTGGATTTTCAGCCTGCTGACAGGGCCAGCAACATTTCTACCTCACGTGTCCCTGGCTTGCAGCCCTTCCTGCTGACCCATCCCTTTCCAGCTCTGCTCCAAGGCAGAATTTCAGTGCAGCCCTATCAGCCTGCATTTCCCCCCTCCTTTCAGCTGGGTTTTGGTTTATTGTTTATCCTGTCATTTCTTTTTTTTCTTTTTTTTTTTTTTTTTTGGAGAACACATCAGATAAAGGTCATTTTTCCTTGAATGGAAAAGCACAGTGATTTTGACAGTGAGACATTCCCAGCTTGCTCTACATCAGAAATGTTGATATTAGCTCCTCTAAAATAGAGAGTAGAGGCAGAAATTGCCTGAGCAACTCCATGGCTGGCAGTCATTTCCCAAAAAAAGAGCATTTGCAAAGTTGTGCTTGTGACTTCTGCTAAATTCCAGGGTGCCATTACTGTAAGGATTTTAACTTCATTTGCTCAGGAAAAAAAATAAAAATGCCATCATGAAGGTATTAAACAGCCACAAAAGATGATGGCTTCAAATAGTGTCTTTTGGCTGATCCATAATCATTTGCTTTGGCAATTTTATTGGGGAACATTAAGGCTGATCACTAACTCTGTGTTCCTAATTATTTCTGAAATATTGTGCTGTTTTCTGTGCTGAAATGCGGAACGAGCAGAGCAGTGGGCTGCTTGGGATTGCTGTGTTCTAACTGGGTTTTAATCAATGAGTGATAATGAGAGCTTGTGTTTTGACTTTCCCTTCTTAATTGCCAGTAATAAAGCAGATCCTCATTGATGATATTTAGCAGAGTTCAGTTTCATTCATCTCTGTTTATTCTATTTATTTTGAAAGTGCCTGGGAGCTTTCAGCGGGCTAGACACAATAGCAGAATATTCAATGCTAATTATATTTTCCTTGCCTGATATTTTCCACAAAAGAGGATGATGCTGCCTTTTCCTGGGGAGTGATTGCACCTCCCTGTTTTCAGCAGGTTTCTGGAATGCAGGAGGAGTCAAAGGATAAAACCATGCCCAGTGAAATCCCAACCACATTTTGCTATTTAAATCTCTATTTGCCTTCTGCTGCTGCTCATGAGAGTTGAGATTTTTTTTCCCTTTTTTTTTCTTTTTTTTTTTTTTGCCAGAATGCCAAAATAAGAATTAAACATTAATATTCGCAAGATGAGGCACATCTGCAGGTGTTGTTGGCCAGGAAAATTCATCTTAAATTCATCCAAACAGTCATAAAAAAGCCACACGAGGTCGGATCTGTCTCAGGTAGATCTTCTCTGGCCAGTTGTCAATTTTGCAACCTGATTTTTGGTTAAGAAAGACCATTTTTTCCCTAAAAGTTTAAGTCCCAAATCTAGTTTTGATCCTTCAAATGGATGCCAGTACTGTGATGACAAATGCATGCGAATCAGTCAGTCAATACAATAAATATTTTGATAATATCCTGCCTGAATCATCTAATTTAAATCAGGACCTGCCTTAGGTTTAAAATGTTTTAAATATCCCTTGCATTCCTCTTCAATTATATGTAAGAAAATAAAGAGTTTTTTAATCTTGCCTGGCTCATTGCTTGAGATGATTTATATCCCAAGATTTTCTTCCTGAGTTATCAATCATCTGAAAGCAAGAAGTAGGTGGCAGCCTGAAATTTCTATATCAGATCTTTCCTCTGTGTCCTGAGGAATTTTTGCCCATGGCAGTAATTTGGGCTACAAAAATAAATGGTCTCCATGTGTTTTTCTATTATCTCCATGATCTCAATTATTTCTAAGTGTTATCCCAGGATATAAACCTTGTTATCTACATATAAAATCATCACTGATGTCAGGGTTTTACAGCTAATTCCTGACTGGTTTAATTCATGCCTCTTACTTAAGCCCTAGTGAGAAAAAGAAGCATCTGGGAAGGAGCCATTTTGTTCCAGTAATTCAAAATAAACAAGCCAAATTTAAATAACTTGTACAAGGAGCTTAAACACCCACCTGCATTATAGTGCTGTAGAATGGAGATTGTATCTGGATTTCTACAGGGTCTGAGACTCTCAATGCTGCAGAACCAAAGTACAACTTCACATTACAACAATTTTCCTGTTGAGCATAAGTGGGAATTACCAAGTGTGGCCTCTGGAAGCAAAGATGAATCACTGCTTGCTTTAGTAAATTCAAATTATTTGCAAACAGGCCTCTTCCATGATTTCTCTCCATTCCAGTGTGGCTGGATCTTTGAGTGCAGCAATTCTCCTTTGTCCCCTCTGTCTCCAGAGTCCCTGGGTGGGAAAGAAGAGTTGCAAAGACTCAAATGGGTCTGAAGTTTCCCCAGATTATCTTATTTTTTCCCTCTCATTTTCTCTGTCTGCAGAACTGCAGTTTCTCATGTTGCTATGTGCTTATTTAAGTCAATGTTTCACTCTCTCACATTAAGAAGGCATTGCCAGGGCATCTATCAATGGAATTTGGGAGTCATCACACAAAATTCCAACCACAAAAATCACCTGAACCTAATTACTCCCCATCCTCTAAGAGAGCAAAGCACAGTTACATTACAAACAGAGAAAAGTTAGAAAGAAACAAAGTGCTGGCTTTCTTTAAGTGGCAGGATATTAAATGATATAGCTGTTATCTTCTCCTGTAGCATAAATTATTGAATTAAGCCTTCAGTCAGTTTGGCAACAGTGCCAAATGAATATTACAGGAGTACAATGCAGCAAACAGAATCTGTCATTGAATCTGGGACTCCCTCAGAACTGAAATTACAGGGAACAAAATGCTTGTGCACTCGATTGGAAAAGGTTGATTATTATTTATTCATCTTGCCTAGTAACACAAAAAACTAATGAAATTTCATTGAGAAGGGGACACGTCAGGATTGGTATCCATCAGAAAGGCACATCCCTCCAACTTTATCAGGGATATTTGTCTCCATAATTAGATGTCTATTCCACCAGAGTTCTCCATCTGAAGGACATGCCCAAGTTCATGACATGAAACAAATCACCCACACTAATGAAAAGGTGATTTTCACCTCTTATTTCACTTGTCTTCGTCTCCCACAGTAGCACAAAGTCTTTGGAAAATCTTTTCATAAAGCCAAAAAAAGTCAGGCCCAGGTAGTAATTCCAGCACTGTTGCTCACATGTTTATTTTTCAGTAAAATATTCCATTATTAATACAGGTGACACATTGTGTATTTATAGCCCCTCTCCTGGAGCACCTTTCCACACATCCCCACAATGAATTGTTCATAAATCTGTGCTCATCTCCAGTTGAAAGCTTAAATCAGTGCAGCTCCACTGAATGCTCTCCACAACCCATCCATTAGGAGCAATTTTCCTTCTCTGCAACTTGAACTCCTGGTCTGGGATCTTTAGGGAATATCTGGGGGTTTGTATGGAACATGGTATCCTGTAAATCTGAGGTTTGGTTGTTGTACTCGGGGTGATATCAGGAGAAAATGTTCTATTTTGGCATTTAGGGATCCATCCTAAATGATTTTGGGATTAGAATGTGTGTATCTGTTAGATGGGTAATAAATTTGCTGCTACCCAAATATATTCCTAGAAAGTGTTGAAGCAATACTGGTTATTATAGAACTCTTAAAAAATGCTGGGAGTATCACATTTTGACAAAATCTTTTGTCACTATATATATTTAATTGAGAAAGGCTCATAATTCTCATGACTGTGACAGTTTTTGCATAATACTTCCTTAATTATCACCTGTGATATATTACACCCTAATTTTCTGTGCTAGGTTCTGACAATAATGGTTATATTAGGAATTAAATCTGTATTTTATGGCTTGATTGTTTGTTTTCACACCCAAGGGAAATGTGCAGTCAGTCCATAACCTGAGCATGTTGTTTGCTACATCGGCCTCAGCTCATCCAACCTGCCCCACCATAGACATCCTGTTTAAATAACAGAAAAAATATTGGAATATTTGACTCATTTCTCAAGGAAAAAAAAAATTGACAGGATGCAGAATCGACTTACTGAAAACATTTCAAGTTTTTGTGGCATTTAGGGCTGGAGGAGCCCTGATTAAATAAAAGTTATATCTCCAAACTCAAATCAAGAGTGAGGTTCTCTGAGTGAGCCACAGGCAGCTTCCATCCATCACACATGGGAAGAAGGGACAAAGGAAGGGGCACTTGGAGTGCCAGCTCCTGGGAATCCTGCCAGATTCCAGGTCTGCCTCCTTCCATCTGCTTGCCCTCATTATTTTTCAAATCTCAGGGAAGGGGCACAATTTTCCCACTGTCTCCCAGATGGAATGGCCTCAAGTTGAGACAGGGGAGGTTTAGATTGCATATTAGAGGAAATTTCTTAATGGAAAGGGTTCTAAAGGATTGGAACAGCATCACCATCATTGGAAGTGTTCAAAAGAAGTGTGGATGTGGCACTTGAGGACATGGTTGAGTGGTGATGGTGCTGGGATGGATGGATTTGTTGCTTTGAAAGTCTTTTCCAGCTGCAATGAATCCATGATTCTGTGCAAGGGATGCCTTGCACTCTTGGCTGTCATCTTAAAGACAGTTTTGTTCATAAACCCTGGGTTGAGTGCCAAATTCCCCATCATTACTGAGAGTTTTTCTGACTTCAGCAGTGCCAGGACTTTCTCCCTTTGCCTCATCACTGCCTCCCCTTCTCCCAACATCACAAGGAGCTAAATGTCTCCCTGCTTTGGTGTCTGCTAGCAGACACTGTGCAATTCCACCAGCACTCCCAATTTGACTCTTTCAACAGAAGCTGAGATGTGAAAGGAGCCCTGTGCCTCTGCAGCTCTGTGCATCAACTTCTGAAGGGAGAAAACACATGAAAGTTGAAGGCCCTTTGGGAAAATCCTGCAGGTCTTAGGTCGCTTCCTCCTGCTCCATCCTACAAGGTCTAATCTGCCTTTCTGTGTGTTGCTGCTTCCCTCTCAGAGAGCTGGGTGGCACTGGGAGGGGCAGAGGGAATCCTGCCTGTGCTCCTGACAAGTCGTTTTTCTTTCCACACAACATTTCCATGCCCATTTTTCTGCTTCATCTTTTCCCATCTTCTCTCCCAGTGTAAAAATCCGACTCCTTGAAGGGATGTGTGTTACTTTAGGTGGTACCAAGCAGTGTCTCATCCATTACCTCTCATTTTGCATCTGTCAGGCTCCTTTTAAAGTCCTTGAGCTCCCTGGTCCAGACCCTTGAGGAGAGAAATAATAATTTCATTCTGCTTCTGACAAGATTCAATCAAAAACCCCAGTGCTCTTTGCAGGGGAACACTCCATGGCATTTAAAAACCTGTGCACCCCATAAACTCCCTGTCTTCCAATTACAAGTTACCCATATCTTCAGCTGAAAAATTAAACAGATTTTGAAGAAGTTGGATCTTTCATAGTTTTTCTGCTGTCATTAGAAGGGGGAAGGGTTCAATTCACCTGTCCCATCCCTTTTGCTGGAGCTGACAGGTGTTTTACTATCACACTGATTTAAAAGACGCCTCTTAATCAGGTGTCAGCTTTGGCCCATAAAGTCATATTAATGTTTTGGATCAGATATGAAGCTCTATCTAAGGCACATTAAGAAAGATTCATTAGCAACTCACTACCCCTGGAATTTACAGCCTTCCTGGAACTTAATAGCCTGGATAAATTCCTCCTTATCTGGTTTGCTTATGTGAATTATGGCAGTTTTGCATTTAGAAGCTTCTCCTTATGATCTTCCATAAGGATTTGCTGATGTGGTACATCCAGAATCATGGAAAGGTTTGGGTTGGAATGGACATTAAAACTCATTCACTTTCACCCCACAGGGACACCTTCCACTGTCCCAAGTTGCTCCAAATCTTGTCCAACCTGGCCTTGGACACTTCCAGGGATGGGGCAGCCACAGTTTCTCTGTGCTCCCAGCCCACCAGAATTCCCCATTCCTGGTCCTGGAGCAGTGAATCCTTTGGAGTTTGGCTCCTTGGAGCTGATTCTCCCAGGCAAACCTAAAACTTCTCCCTGCAAATAGATCATGATGTTTCTGGGACTATCTCAATTTCACCAAACAGATTTTATCTGCTATCACCAAGCAGCTTGGAGCGATGGTAATTCCAACTCCACTTTGCAAAAAAATCCTAATGGGAAGGAAGATCTGTGTAGCAAAGGGATTAAAGTCAGCTAATTTACAATATTGGCCTATTGAGTTATCCGTACTCACAGTACAGCCTGGGCCTGGGCCAGCCTAAACTGCTCTTGGAATGTTCTCCTTTGCATTTCCAGCTGGGCAGAGACCTCACAAGGAGCTGAATCCAACCAGAGTCAGAAACAGGAAAGAACAGGGAACAGGATTTGGCTGGAAATTAGGTTGATTCAGTGTGAGCTGCAGATTTGTTCTTCTTTCTCCCTGTCTGGATGAGGAAAGGCATAAATATCTAAATATTTACTTATTATGGCTGAGTAAAACCTTTTGAGCTCCATTTGACAGGAATATCATGGTGTGACATATCCACCCATTGCCCATAAAGCAGTGACTGGGAAGCACTGGGACACCCCCTGCTTCTTCCATAATTATGGAAAAATCAGGATCCTCCACTTCCATTAGCACTGTGTAAATGCCTGGATTGGCTGAAGACAATATCATGTAATGAATGAAGGAATGATGATTCATTTTCCTGCTTTAGCTTTGGATTCAGTCTGGCATAATTATGGTCTTTAAGGAGATCAAACTGATTTGGCATCATAAAGAAATACGTTTGAAGTTCTTATCAAACATTCCATACCAAGACTTTATATTTACTTTCAAGCACTATGATGAGGATTCACACATGATTTTTATGTATAGAAATGATACATTTAATCAAAAATTCATATTCCAATCATTTTTTAAAAAAATCTGAACTATTTAAACCTTAACAAAAGCAAACAGCCCCACGAAAATGCATTTGTCATGTGTATCTCTGGAGAAATCATGGTGATTGTATTGAACCTGGAGGATGGAGAAGAAATATATGGCCATTCTCTATAGGAAACACAAAAGGATGCATCAGGAAATTAGAAATGACCAGCCTGACCTTTTCTATAAATAAGAGATGGACTCCTAGGACACCATTGGCTCTGAGAGTGCACATCATTTCTCACAAATTTGATGTTATTCTCTGCTGCAGATTAGCCAGAGAGGAAAGGATATTAAAGAGAGAACAAAACAACAGCAAGAAGCTGCCTTTACTCAAATTCATGGGCAGTATTTTTGTGACAGGGACTGTGACATGTCCACTGGAAAGGAGCTGTAAAATTTTGTGTTCTTATTCTACAGATTAAGGGCATGAGAAGGGGATATAAAATTAAGATATTCAATAGTCTGCAAATGACAAATGAGTCGAAATTCCATTTAGGAAAAAAACATGGGAAATTATTCCCAGGTTTACCAAAATATTTACATTTTTATGAGGTGAAGTAGGGGTTTTTATGTACATCAGGTAGCTCACCCCTGGCCCAGGTGGGTTCAGGGATTTAAAATGCAGAACCATGATCCCTGGGTCATTTTGTGGCTTCAGAAAAACTTCTCTCAGGCAGAGAAGGACTGAGGAAATGAACTCAGAAGGGAAGCAAATTCCTCCCAAAGAAAAGACAAGTCAAAGGGTCAATTGTAGCAATAGTGGAAAAAGAAGTCTTCAAATTTGTCAAGGGACTAAACCCAGAAGAGTGGCAGGACAAGAAACAAAGATTATTTAAGCATCCCAGAGAGCTGCTCTGCCTTGCCCTCGTGGTTTGCTGAACAAATTGTCTTCTCCCCTGCTCCCCAGAACAAGGAAGATCACCATGAAATATAGAAATAATTCTGGTTTGCCTTGCAATCAATCATTTAATTTTAGATATGATATAAAGGTTGATCATGTGATGCTACTCCTGTTTTAAAAGGATTGAAAAAGAGGAGGGAAAAAACCCCAAAACACCACTAAACAAGAAAACAAAAACCCCCTCAACAACCCTAAACCCAGGCCAGTATAAAAGAATCATACATAAAGTATACAAAAAAAAATATCTCAAGGGATGGAAAGGGTCAGAGGAGAAGGAGGTGAGTGATTCCCTGAGACTGTGCTGTGAGCAGGGAACGCCAAAACAGAACCACAATTGCACAATTCCATCCTTTCCTGCTGCCACTCCTGATGCACAGCACCAAGATGAGGTGGATGGGCACATGTAACAGTTGGCCAGGGAGCTTCCATGGCAAACATGCAAAGAAGCTTCACTGTCACCTGCAAAATAAATCAGCAGCAGCTGAGCTCTGCGATTTTATTATCAATCAGCCTTGAAATATTTCCTCCTTAACAGTCCAGTGTCTGGAGGTGGATTCTCTGGTGGATATAATAGCAGACCTTAACTTGCAGCTGAAAGCAAAGGACTCCAAAGGACAATTTTATGTGGAAGGACAAGCTAAAGACATCTAATCTGAAATTATTGTTTTTCTTTCACAGGGGAAGAAACCCTTCATGGGCCTATTTTTATCCAAGAGCCATATGATATCACTTATTCCGTGGGCTCAGCAAATCCAGAGATCCTCCTGAACTGCACAGCTAAAGGATATCCACTGCCATACTACAGGTGAAGTCAACCTTGGGAAAATACTGTCTCACTGTGACTCTTTGAATTGGGTTTTAGTCACTGCACCACCCAGAAATAAACACCCCAAAATCTGTTGAGTGCTCACAGCAAGAATATACAAAGTTTAGAGTAAATGTGAGGAATGAAGGAAAAATATTTTTGCTGCTTTGCTGTAAAGAAAATTAACACAGGAAAACAAAATAATTGAAAATCATCCCCAAAGTATTTAAAAATATACAGAATTAATTCTGAATCCACAGAACAGCTGTGAAAAATGGGAGAATGGAAGCACTGAGCATCTGTACTCAATAAAACTTTCCATACATTAATAAATGCTTGGAAAGCAGAAGAGCAACATCCTTCCCCTTTTCTAATTCCAGCATTTCATATGGTGCATATTTATGGTGTTTGTTTAGAGAAACAGCTCCAATACCTTACAAGAGTCACTTAATAAAACCTTGGTCCAGAGGAGTTTTTGTTTATTTGGTAACTATGGATTTATCACTTACAATATAACTTGTTGCCCCAAGGATCTGGAAATCCAAGTTGGATGAAAAGCTGGGAATCTAGGGGGAAAAAAAAGACATTGTGCTTTCTTCAGAAAAAAAATGGGGAAAGTAATGGTTGAGGTGAAGGAAAATTATATATAAAAAATAAATCATTCATCCAAGACATGAAAGAAAATCGTGTCCTATGAAATGCGTAGAGAATATTTATTGAAGAGATTTTAACTGCTCCTACCACAGCCTTCTTTGGAAAGTGCCACCCCTGGTTATCAGCTTGGCTTTTGGACTTCATGGCTTGATTTGTCCCCAGACATTGTGTTAGAAAGAAACCCTTAATTTCTTTAATTCCTTTATGAAAGGAACCCTTAATTTCCTTTTCACAGTGCAACTTCTCCTCCTATGAGTAGAAACCCTCTTGTATTTCCCAACCCATTTGTTCTCCCTGTTCTCAACATGAACATCAGCTGGTTCAGGCCATGAATTTCAAGTCTTTCCAGATCATCCACCCTTCTGTTTCATATCTAAGCAGCTTCCTAGAAAATTCCTGGACTCTTGTGTCCCCCCATGAATTCCTCACACCCACAAAGAGCAGAGACAGCAGCTTCCACCAGGCAGGAGAGCTGGGAAATCTCCCCCATCCCATATTTGATATCCATATTTTACCTTTAATTTTTTCTACCCACCCATTAATTAAATTCCCTGTTCTTTTTATCACCATTCCTTTTTTTTTTTTTTTTTTTTTTTTTTTTTTTTTTTTTTTTTTTGCAAAGCCTCAGTGGCTCCAGGCACATGAGATCAACCTCTGGGGATGGATCCTGGAGCCCTGAGGTCAATTAAAAGTTATCAGACAATCACTGCTGCAATTACACCACGATTTGGAGGGAACAGGGAGCTTTTCACTTGTCTTTGATTTCACCACAGCTAATGCTGCTTTTGTCAGATAAGGATTGAGCCCATATATTTAAAGTTCCAACAATTTTAGATAAATCAAGCCCAGTATGAAATTTTAATCATCTCCTTTGCTGAGTGATGGCAAAGAACAGCAAGGACTGCTGGAGGTTTCTCTTTGATTCAGAAATACAGAGCCACTCCAACAGGAAGAAAGTTAGATATGAGTTAATTTGCTATTTAGCAGTTTTTACATCAAGAAATATGCTGATAAATGCCTTTTCTTGAAATAAGAAATGCTTAGCATTTCCTAAAAGTTTTATTTTACTAGGTACTCTTTTAGTCTTATAGACTTGTCAAAAATAGTGATGATTTTTTGCAACTCCTTCTCAAAATACTGTGTGTTGAGAAGCACAGTGCAAAAATTGTGTAGTAATGTAGGTGGAAGGGCTGAGTAATAAAAATGAGACACAGCTTTCCCTTTGGAAGTAACAGAGAACACAGATTACACTGGAAACAAAAATATGGATGGAAGCATCTCTGAAACCATTAAGAAATCTATATAAATGTTCTGATAAACATAATTTTATCTCTTATGTCTTTTTTTGTGAAGTCAAAATTGTCTATAATATCAGGTACATTATTCCAGGTGTTTCCTGGTGTGATGTTGGTGGTAAATAAATGCAGATTTTTAAATTAGATTTATCATTTTTTGCACTTAAGCTTTTTTGGTTATAGCCAGCAGAGGGTTTATCACCAACTAACTCAATGAATTTTACATTTTTTTTCTTTTTTTTTTTTTTTTTACTTCCAGCTTATCCATTAACACCCTGCAGTGTTTCCAGCAATATTCTGATATTTTTTGTTTGATTTCAGGTGCTGTCTTTTCCTTCACTTACATTCAATATCCAGAGCAATCCCCCAATCCTGCATTTTCATTCAAGTGGGAAATTGAGGGTGTTTTCCCCTCTATAATCTTCTCAGGGAGGAGTCAATGGAACCAATAAATAAATCACTGGTTAGAAGAACATTTTAATATTCCAGCCCAACACAAGAGTGCTGCACTAAAAGGAGATAAAGAGATTCAAATCTAATCCAAATCCAAGCAGCACGAGGATAACTGGAGCACACAAATGAAAGGGAGGGAACAGAGCACAAAGTCTACAAGGATTGCAAATGGCATCAAATATGTTCATAATCATTGCATCAAGCTGGAGAACGATTCCCATTAATCCCAAAAATCCACCCTGGACAAAGGAATTGCAGCCCTTTTCCCTGGAATGCTCTTCCTTGGCTTTGTGCAAATTCTGCCTCAGATTGGGGTGGGATTAAAAAACTCCTTCACCCTCTGCTGCCTTGTTCACAGGCAAGAGTTTTTTTGCTCTTCCTATTTTCTTCCTCACTGGAAGTGCTGTATGTGAAGGGGGGTTTTGCAAATCCTTTTCCCAATTACAAGAAAGCCTCAGGTGGCTTGGCAGGACATTTCCATTTGAATGCAAATAATCTAAGAAATATAGAACTCAATGAAGTCATAAAAATATTGATATTTTTATTATAGCAGCACGCTGAAAAGAGAATTTATTAAATCAGGTGAGCATATACCCACTCACAGTCCTTGGGCTCCTAGGGAACTGATCAATTCAGCATCAGAATATAGGAAATTTTTTAGAGTTTAGTCTCTGAAACAATCGGTGAAAGAAAAACAATCCAGAATGTATTTCCCATAATTGAGGAAAAATATTTTCCAATGGTTGCATGAAAAAAATCACAAAAATACATCGATGATCTCTGCCTTAACGAGCTTATACTAAAAATTCCCTAAAATAATTATCCAGATTTCTGTGTATTAATACACTGCAGAACACACAAAGTCATTAAATCATTGTCTACCACATGAATTCATTAATTCTCTTCCTTCAGTGATGTAAACATATTAATTAGGGAAAAAGCCCACACCAGGAGCTGAACCCCTGATCTATATGCAAAGTTTAATAATCATTGTACCATGGTGATTAGAATGATTACAGGGATACTGTGAAGAATTCATTTGCAGCAGCTAAGCCAACATCTTCACATTTGTTTGGAAAAACAATTATAGATCTTAATTGGGAGCCATGCAATGATGACAGCAGTTATTTCAGTGATTGATTCTGAAATTAAAGAGAACTGGCAAATTAAATACCAGAATATCTTAGATTAGAAAATGGAAAGCTTTAGACAACTTGAAGCATATGTAAATCCTGAAATATGGCAAAATGCTGATGCTAATACCCTAAAATAACAGAAAAACCTAAAACAACTAAAGCAAATATCAAAAAGGAATTGAGAAGAGGTACAGAAACACCAAAAATCAGCTGGAATTTGTAGGAAGAATTCCTTAGAGTTGCACCCAAATTTTTCAGTGTGGATGCATCCATGAAAAGGGAGACAGCAACCCACCAAAGAAACTATTTCATTTTATTAGAATTTGCTCATAGAATTCCATTGATTTAATATTTAATCAGTCATTATCTTTCAAAACAACAAGTGATCACTTGAAGGTCAGGGCACTCCCTGTACTTGGAGCACAGAATTGCATTTCAGAGCCCAGTGAGGAAATCCTCCCACACAAAACCAGCTCCTGAGCAGGGTGGGTTTGTGGAGAGAGGGCTGGGAGGGGACTCACAAAATCCTGTGCTGTGTATCCAAGTCAGATTTCCAGGGATAAAGTGTGAGTTTACTTCAGTTTGTTACCTGGGGGAACTGCCCTCACTGTCAGGAGCTCTGCAGAGGAGCAGAAATGGATCATTTTTATCCTGGGATCCTTCAGATAATTATCAAGGAGATGATTGTCCTTGGTTTGGGCACTGCCAAACCAAAGTGAGCCATTGGCAATTTTTGTATGAACCTTCCACCCAATGGAGGGCTTGGAATCACACCTAGAGATCAACACAAATGATAAAGGCTGAGGAGGTGGCTCTGATATAAAATCAGGAGAAGAGAATGCCTGGTTGTGTCATTTTAGGATTGATGACCACCTAAAAAGTGGCATTTACAAACCCAAAACTTGCAGGCCTCAGTGGCTGAATCCTTTATCTTTTATCCCGTGTTTGGCCCCCACATGAGCAAGGAAAATTCAACCCTAGCATGACTAATGGCAAAGCCACAAAAATTCCCTTCCTGAAACACATAATATTTATTTTCTTTGTAAGAGAAATTGTATTTTGACATCTGTAAACAGCTGGGTAATGTTGCAGACACAATCCATTTTCTGCTTAGTGGACTAACGGGGACAAATGAAGATTTAAAATAGCAGTGTTCTCATTGTTAAATGATCAGTCTCAGACTTGCTGGATAAAAACTTCCCTCTCAGCTCTTGTTCTGCCCTCTGAAGTGCAATCCTTCCTGATCTACATCTCCAAAGCATTTTTGTTGCCAAATTCATGATTAATCATTTGCAAGGACTGTAAAGCACATTCAGGTGCCATTCATATTATAAAAAATAATGTCATTGTAGACAAGGTATAAACCCCCCCTCCAGACTGAATGGAAAACTTTGTGTGAATAAGTTATAATTACTTTTTGTGGACATGTGGGTGAACACTGGTGACTAAAGTAAAGATTTTCCAAAGACTACCATTATTGCTATCATTAAGATTGATGTAAGAAGCGGTCGTGTGTGAAAAATGATCTAATTTTGTGATATTTAACAACATTTTTATCATTACAGGTATGCTACAGCACACTATTTAAGATAAATATGAATAGGCTCTGTAAATTATAAGCATAATTTGATTTTTTTCCCCTCAAAGGTGGAAGCAAAATGGCACAGATATTGATCTTACCATGAGTTATCACTACAGGTTGGTTGGAGGCAGCTTGGCAATCAATAACCCACATAAAAATCAGGATATTGGAACATACCAGTGTTTGGCCACAAATTCATTTGGAACAATTCTGAGCAGGAAGGCAAAGCTTCAATTTGCATGTAAGTTGGGAAGATCATATTTATTAGAGCATTATTTTCCTATTAATTCTGCACATGGACTGTAATTTATTGGGTAATTAAAGGATCATTGGGGATTCTGTCCAAAAGGTTTGACTTCCTTCTGCACTGCTTATTCTTAAAAAAACCAAAATGTTCCTAGTAAATATTAATAACAAAATCAGACATCTGATGGCTGCTGCCCTCGGGAGCCAGAATAAAAATCAGGAAATTGAAAGGTCAAGGAAGATGAGCACAATTATCTTCACTTAATAAAGGTGTTCTCACTTTTTAGGACAGTGGTTTTGTTGTTCTCCGACAGGTGGCTACAGCTGGGGGGGGAATTGTTGTAAAAAGTTGGGCTTTGAGTTTTCTGTAGCTAATGAGGTCTAATTGAGACAAAAAAACATTGTTCCCCTAATTGGCACACTGATTTTTTTTTTTTTTTACATTACCAAAGAAACACTCCTTTACCTTACACAATGTGTAAAAGTGTGAGCTACTCTCTGAAATATTTCGTATTTCAGCTCCCTCAGGTCGAGCATGTTGTCTGTCTTGAGATGATTTAAAGTTTATTTCATCTTTGCTCCCCGTTTCACTCCTTCACAACTTCACAACCTTTTTCACAAGGTTTGGACGCGGTGACCGAGTTCTGTGAATGCCCTGGGGAGGGAGGGAACAACAATGACAACCAAAAAACTCCAGATAGTCCCTCCAGCCCCTTTTTTTTCAGTCTAAAGCTCAGAGCAGTCTGTTGCTGGGAGAAAGCAATTGTTTTCAAAGCTCATTAATAAAACATGTGACTAAAGCCAACCTTGTGTCACTATTTCAGACACCAGCAAACGGATTAATTATTAATCTTGTTCCATTTCTCATAGCAAACCTCGTGTCACAGGGGTTACACAAAGGAGACATCAGAGGTCAGGCTGGTTCACAGAGTCTCTTTCAGCAGAGCTGATCAAAAGGTGTATCACTGGTACCTCATTTAATAATGGTTTACCCTGAATTCCTCAAACAGCTTTGATTTCCAAGAGCTGGTCAAATGTAAAAAAAACAAAAAAAAAAAACCAAAAAAAACCAAAAACAATTGATTCATTATTTTACCACTTTTTCTGCTGAAACATTTTTTCAAGACAGACTTCCTGTGTGGGAAATTTTCTCGAGATTTAGAGGTGAAAGTTGGTTAGTGGCAGAACAAATTCCATTTCAGAAAGGAGCAAGAATAGACAGCCACCTCAAAATTGTCCATGGAGTCTGTAATCCCCAAGGAATCAAGGCAGGCCAGGGAGGGATCTGGGAAAAGACCTAAGGAAAGGGAATATCCTTAAATGAAGGCATAAGCGAGCTGTAAAAAAAATAAAATTGAAAAAAAAAAAAGCAGGGGGGAGAAAGGAAAAAGGAATATCTGTGAAAGAAAGAAGATTCTGGTGATTATTCAGCATTTTGTATCAAGTAGTTCCTTTATTTAAGCTTTACACCCCCATCCAAACACTTCCCAAAGTTCCTGCAGGGAGCAGATCCCAGAGCTGGGTCTGATTTGCCCCCAGCCCTCAGCCTGCTCCAGTCCTCCAGCTGTAACAGCATCACAGAATCCTAAATTTATCTCATAATCAAGCACTACACCACTTTTCCAGTAGTGGTGACAGATATTTACCTCCTTCCCCATGGAGAAGAGAGAGGACAGACAAATCAAAGGCTGTTATTTACACTGACAAGCACAAATTTACAGGAAAATGCTTCAATTTAGCGGCATCATTGCAGAACTGGGAGTTTTAAGTTGTCTTACAATAGGAAAAAAAAAAACCCACAGTACATGGAAAACGTCATAGTGACCTGATGAGAATAGTGGAACAAATTACCTTGAAACTCTTATTTCACAGTCAACATTTCCTTGTTTCTTATTTTCATGTTGCCATCCAATTTAATTCTTTGTTTCAACCAATACTTCAGGCTATATCTTAAAATCCAGGCAGGCAGGCTCGTTGCTGTGATGACACTTTCATTCAACACCTCACAAAATGGGATTCTTCCCTGGACTGGAATGCCTGGCATATTATTGCAATCTCCCTGATAAAGAATTGAATCAAACCTATTATCCAAGTACCAGGGTTTATGTGTATTTGTCTCTTTACTACAAGGTAACTAACTCTGAGTTGGAGTTTGAATTAATGATACCTCCAGAAACCTATTCAACATGTCAACTTAATATATAAAAAATACTTTTTTCCTCTGTTCAAGATAGGAAGTTCTCCGAGAAGCAAAATAAATGCGGGACAAGATTAGAAATATGTCTTCAGATTCAGCTGCAGTTTGGTGCTTATCCTCTATTAAAACCAGAGCTGTCAAAGGAAAGCTGCAGGAGGAATATTGTACAGAAGGCAGTGGCATAGATTATTAAAGCTACAAGCTGAAAATGAGAGACAGCGTCGGGGAGAGGGAGCACGTAAATGCATTAGCGGGATACAAGGATGGCAGGCCCCTGGCATCCCCGCTTCCTGCACAAGGGTTGTTTTGTCATAAATAAACTTGAAAGCTCCCCATAGATCCTGCACGTCTCCTGCTCCCCTGCCAGCAGTACATTTGGAGCAGCCCACGTGTGTTTTTGCAGTTGTTGAGGTGGAAGTTTGTAAACGCTTTGGTGTCAGGCCTCGCCTTGTGCAGCCAGAGCCAAACGTGGGAGCAGGGTCCTTGTCCAGGCTGGAGGCTGGAGTCATGGCCTGCCACCCACAGGGCTTTTCCCTTTCCAGGTCAGTGGTGACATCCAGCACAAGGTCCCATGGAACACTTCAGCTCAGCCTAAAATGAAGTCAAAGACTCGGGAAGTTCATCTTGGAACTAGGCCCGACTCAGCTTGGATGGAGAGATGAGGACATGAGAGCTTTTCTTTCAGCTTTTACACAACTTAGAATCACAGAATCAGTACAGGACACTGTTTTAAGCTGCACCAAGGGAAGTTCAAGCTGGACATTGGGAAAAAGTTCTTCACAGAAAGAGCTGGCTGGGCATTGGAATGGTCTGCCCAGGGAGGTGGTGGAGTCACCATCCCTGGAGGTGTTTAAAAAAAAGGCTGGATGAGGCACTCAGTACCACAGTATAGCTCATAAGGTGGTGTTAGGTCATAGGTTGGAGGTCTTTTTCATCTTTAATCATAGAATCACAAAATCACAGAATTAACGTGGTTGGAAAAGACCTTTGAGATCATCAAGTCCAGCCTTTGCTCAATCTCGCCCTGCTCATAAACCACGTCACAAAATGCCACATCTACTCAATTTTTTAACACTTCCAAGGATGGGGACTCCATCACTTCTATAAGCAGCCAGTTCCAAAGCTTGGCCACTCTTTCAGTGATGAAATTTTTCCTAAGGCATTTTTGTTTAAGGCATTTCATGCCTTAAAAAAAAGACAAACAAAAAACCTGTTGGGGAAAACTGCTTCAGTATGGCTTCAATCAGAACTTTCTCCCAAGGCACACAGGGGATTTGCTTTAATTATTTCCTCAGTTTTAAGCAAAAATAACTGTGTGCAAACAACTGGTCTTGAGGGAAATCCCTGTAACAGGCTGCATGAAACAGCCTGTCCAGGCCTGTTACTTGTTCTTTTAGTTCTCAAACACATCTATAGCAGAGGCATTAAGGGATATGCAAGAGAAATAAGAAGTGCAATTAAACAAACTAGAATAAAAAGGGACTCCACAATGAAAAAGAATCAAATGCAAACCTAATTCATAATTATTCAGGGCATAAACCCAGAAAATTCAGTATTAATTGAAAGCATCTTGTTGCTCAGGGATCTTAAATTAGATTCTCAGTCAAATTATTCTCCCCTTGATGATAAAAGTCACGACGATTGCAGCTTTCTCAGACCTCAAATTCTGAGAAACAACAACAACAATCTAATTTCATGCCTAGAATTGGTCACTTTGCCCTGAACCTCACAGAAGGGCACACGATGGAGCCATTGGACCCTGCATTTTAAAGTTCCTCACAATGCTACAGACCCACGAAGGATTTCTCCTTGGAGTTTTTGGGCTCCAACCACATTCTCCTGGTTTTCAAAGTGGTGCTCAAGGGCTTTGCTTGGTGCTTATTCTCAACAGCATTTTCCTGACACTGCCACCCTCCCTGCTCTTGGCCAGTGATGATGTGCTCACAGCAGCGTGGCTGAGAGTGACAGTGCTGGAGCACTTGGAATGAAATCTGCAGCTCCCAAGAGCTTCCACGTGTTTTTTGTTAGAGACAGAAGACACAGTTTTGCTGAAATAACAAATTAGAGGCAATAATTCCTCCTGGACTGAGTTTTTGCCATTCCAAAACACAAAAATAACAGCCCACCATTAGCATTTAACCATTTCAGGGAGGAATATATTAAACCAAATCAAACCCATTTAGTGTTTGCTGGATGGTGACAGGCTGAGCTTTAGCAGAGCCCTGTTGGAGGGGCTGGCTGGGAGATGCTCAGCCAGCATGAAAGCCCACTTTTCATCTGATTACTTCATCGTGTTATTTACCTTTGAGTGCACACAAATTACAGAAACATCACAAAGCAATCCAGCAGCCTCAGGATGTCATAACCCTTTTCACTGGCAGTGTATGCTTTGAAACAGAAAATGGAAAAATCAATAGGCTTGGATCAGATAGGCTGAATTTGCAAAGTCTGGACATGCATGAATTTAAGGCTAAATGGCACCTATACTTGTGGCTGGGTTGTGTTGTGGTGCTGTGTGTGTCCAGAAATCCCTCTGTAACAATTGTATTTGATTAAAAGGTGTGCTAGCTGTTGTAACTACCACCTGGAGTAAAGCTCTCTGGGTCTTTAAGCTGATTGTTAATTCATCACAGCACACGAGGGCTAGAATACTGATCAGGCTCCCTGGCAGATGATTGCAGGAATGAACTCTGGCAGTGCCTTTCTTTCTCAAAAGGAGGCATAAACTGCTCAGTTCAGCACTCAACAGGCACTCAGGGATGACCAGCTGATAACTGAGGAGCAGGAAGGAGGAAGAGCTCAGCTTGCCAGTGCCAGGAAAAGTTCATCATCAAAAATACATCCCCAAAAGTTTGACTTGGTTTTCTAAATTCCTTTTTCCCTTTTAGGGACATATGAGGTAATGCCATAGACTTGCCTCTATCTACAGAGAATTATGGAATGGCCTGGTTGGAAGGGACATTAAAGATCATCCAGTTCTACCCTCTGCCACCTTCCACTACCCCAGAGTGCTCAAAGCCCTGTCCAGCCTGGCCTTGGACACTTCCAGAGATGGGGCAGCCACAGCTTCTCTGGGCATCCTGTGCCAGGGCCTCAGCATCCTCACTGAGAGGAATTTCTTCCCAATATCTCACCTAACCCTTCTCTCAGTCAGTTTGGAAGCTATTCCCCCTTGTCTTATCCTTCCAGGACCTTTCCAAAGTCTCTCTCCATCTTTCTTATAGCTCCCTTCAGGCACTGGAAGGCCACCATGAGGTCACCCCAGAGCTTGTCTTCTCCAGGCTGAACAATCCCAATTCTTTCAGTCTCTGTCCTCATTCTAGCACCACTCTCTACCCTACACATGCTGAGTAAGGCACTGACCCCACCTCTGTTTTAAGAGGGTGGCCTTCTATATAATAATCCTAGAATGGTTTGGGAGGGACCTCAGAGTTCATCTCATTCCAACCCCACTTCCTCTGATGCAGAAACACATCTCAGCTGCAGACATGTGGAGAATCAGCCAAAAAATTCTCCTTTGCACACTCTGCACAGCTCTCCTGGTGATCCTGCTAACACCTCCCAGTCTGCATCTTCAGCGGGTGAGGAACAAATGCAACCTGCAGTGGGAACATTTGCTGTGGATCGATCCTGTCTGGAGGATGGAAGTGCTGCTGTCATCTCTTCCATATGTCACTAAAAAGGCTCACAGCTCAAAATTGCCTTTTGGACTTTCAAGCACAGGTAGAATCCAATATCACTGCAGCAGCAGCAGCCACCACCCTCCCTGGTGTGGGGAGCTGAGGGCCAGGTTCTGAGTAAAATGAGTTACAGAAAATAAACCCAGTATTTTGTCAAAATTCTGCTTGGAGTGGAAAGAAAGAGAACTTTCATTTATCACTTCTGATTGTTATGGACACTCTGTGCCAATGTTCCAGCTCTCTCTGCAGCAGTTCCCATGGCAGGAGACCACACCAAGGTCTTTGCTTAATGGATGCTCTCCATGGAGCAGACCCAGCAGCCTCAGGCTTGTTTTCTTTTTTGCCCCTTTATTTCACAGAGTTTCTTCAGAAAATCAGGAAAAACCTGGTGAGAACCACTGTTGTAAGGAATATGACATTTCCAGGAATAACAGCCCCAACCCTCCCAGCTGTCTTCACAGGAGAAGTGCTCCAGCCCTCTGATCAACTTGGTGGCCTCCTCTGGGCTGGTTCCAACAGGGAGGGGTCTCTAAGGGGTCACTATCCTGCTCCACCCACCCCAAAGTGGGGCACTGAGCATCCTTTGAGGCCACTTGGAGCAGAACACATGCAGAGAACCCTCTAAAGTGATGCAATTTAATTGTTCCAAGACCAAAATCACTGCAAGACCTCGCCAAGCTAAGCTCATCTCCCTGTTGAGCTTCCTAATGTTTACTTTTTTTGCAGAATTCTGTGCACACAGAGCCTCTGACAGGCTCCAGGAAAAGCAGGAACCACCACTCAGCAGTGATGAAGCAGGAAGCCTGGGAGGGTTTCACCTGCCTGCTGACAGGACAAGGCAGGGTGATAATAGGACTTCTATTTTAAAACTCTGATATCACAAGAATAGGATTATGCAAATCTCCTGACATTCCTGAAGACACGAAGAACAGCCTGGAATCTTAAAACCAGAAGACATGGGTGTATCTCCATAAGGGAGGGGGTTTGCTTTCTCCATCATTCCCTCTTTTAGTTTCCTCTGCATTCTCAGAGCCTATGTGATATCCATTAACACCAAGTGTCCTGTTTATTTTAAGTTGTAGCAAACCAGGCACATCAGAAATTCCACATTTCTGCCCCTCTAACGGTTTAAACTTTTCTCTCAGAGTACTTAACCACTGTGTTCAAGGCTCTGCTCTATCAGCACTTGGTTAAAGCTGCTTTATTCCAGGTTAGTTCCTTAGACTTTTATTATAAAAGAAGTTTTTTTATCTGTGAAACAGAGATCTACATTGCAGAGAGGTTGTAAGGAGCATTGCAGGCAGTGAACTAGGCAGATAAAGTAGCAATAGGGAACACAGAAGTATTTGAAGATTATCTTTCAGTTCTATATTACTTACTCTTCTTTAGGTCCTTTAAAAGTGTTTATCCTAAATCAACCCATTGCCACTTGTATTGGAAAAGCAATATATGTGATTGAGATATGGTGGGGAACAAAGCATCCACAGGTTCTGGAGCTGATAGATTCTGATTGATAAAATTTAATACTGGGGAAGGATAAAACTAGTCTATGTTTGCAGGCTGGGTGATCTGCTATTTTATCTGCTCTCCTTTCATTACAGACAAGATGATGTAGATTCCAATACGTTATTGAGTGAAATATCCACGATGTTCACATGAGATTGCTCATTTTTTTGCGTGACAAAACAAGTTATGGTGGAGGTTTGCAAGGGAAAAAAACCCACTAAATTATTTGGAATAAATGATTGGGTTTTTTTTCTAACAAAATAATGAAATTAATTGATCAGTTATTTTTGCAGTGAAGGTTGATCCTGTGTAATGTTTTAAGGCAGCAGATAAACTTCTTCTATTCTGTGGCTGATACTGGAGAAGGAGGAACAGTGTGTAACATTTGGACTTTTCATGGAGTGAAGGAATGAGGTCACAGGCGTTGCTTTTCTCAACAGCAAAACCACATCTGGCACAGGGAATGCACTGAGCTGTAAATATCCATTTTTAAATGCTACAGCAAGAACAAATAATGTAACCTACACCTGAAATCCCACTGACAAGATTCACATCCAAAAATCCCCTACATCGCTCGCTCGGGTAAATCTTGAAATTCCCATTGGAAGGAATTCTTTGAGCTTTGCAGTTGGAATGAGGGAGGTAAAGAAGGGGCTGGGGGTAACTCAGGGTAGTTCTACAAGAAGTAATTCTGTGCTGGATCAAGATCTTTAAAGGGCTTGGCAAGAATTTGGGAAGGGACACAGGCACGGACATTGTCAGCAGCGTGTGAGGGCTCTTCCTTCCTTGCCACCTTTCCTCTCTTCCTTGCCACCTTTCCTCTCTTCCTTGCCACCTTTCCTCTCTTCCTTGCCACTTTTCCTCTCTTCCTTGCCATTTTTTATTGTATGTATTATGAGCCTCGATTATTATTTTGCTGGTAGAGACATTATAAAAAGAATTAGTGGCCTTAAGTGGGACTGTATCCATCAGAACCCAGGGCAGGGATGCCAGAGGTGCTTCCTGCAGGACCAGGGTACAGCTACGTGTCCCCAACAACAAGGTCAAGGCCTGAGGGAAGGGAGAAGTTCCTCAACCATCTCCTTGTAGTTAAAAACAGGTTGCTGTTTTGTTGGGAACAGTTGGAAATATGAAGGAGAAGAGGCTTTGGATCAGAATTAACCCCTGCCAAAAGGACATTTGCCACAGCAGCCAGGGCCATCTCCCCTGGAAGTCAGGCGAATCACTGTAGTTGTGCCAGGGAGAAATCTGACCCTTGAGGCTCAGCCCAGAAAGAGAAATCTGTCTTTAAGAGCTCTCCAATCTGGAGAAAACTCCTGCAGACGGCGAAGTGACTCTGGTGATGACAGGTGACAAATGAACTGTGCCGTGACAAGTGAGAAAACTGTTCAGGAATATAAAATATTCAAGATATATTCCCTCTGTGCCCCTCCCTGGGAGAGGGGCAGCTCCTCAGCTGTGCCTCTGGCCTGCAGATGGGCTTTGGAGCAGGAGCCCTAAGGCTGTGTCAACACTTACTGCTCAGAGCAAGTCCTGTGCTCAGCTCAGAAGAGAAATTTAATATTTTATGCTGCTAACTCTGTAAAAGCAGGGGAAAAAATAACAAAGGCCAGATGTAGACCAGCTCTACAGCTTCCCAGCATATGTTTCTGTGCTCTGGGTTTGTTGGTGCATGAACAAAAATCAAGCCAGCTCAGGGTTTTTCCACCTCTCACCTCACCCTCCCTGTTTAATTTAATTGTGACCTTCCACTTTTTTCCTCTAGAGAAGCTTGATATTACTTTGTAAAGGGCATTTTCACTCTTTAATTGAATAAGACAATCAGACTGTGGCAGAAATTATTGTTCCCCACCTTGAAAATTAGTGCCTGGATTGGCCATTCAGATCATTTAAGCTGAATTGAGGACCCGAGGCCTGTGTTCATCCTGAAGTGTAAATTACAGGTCTTTGCCCTTGGAAGCTCCAAAGTAATTTAGCTAAATAAGGAAGCACTGATGAAGGTCTTTGGATGATTACACAGCTAAGGACAAGACCAGTGATTGTGGTTTTCCCTCTGTTTTTTGACAAGCAACTCCATCAGGGAGTTTTGGGGGACAGGGCAGCTTTCCCTTTACCCACTCTGGGATGCAGTGCTCCCCTAGGGAGGAAATGAGAACAAAAATGAGAATTCCAGTGGATTTTTTACCTGTTCTGGTGAAAGGAGACACTCAGGCATTGCCCAGGCTGCTCCTGGCTGACTCAGCTCCAAATCTTCCAGACCTGAGGTGTTAAAGGCTCACGAGTGCTTCAAATGGAGCAGGGGAACTCAGCAGGTGCTGAAGAGAAAATCCAAGTATTTAAAAGGCAGGAAATGGGAAATACTAAGCAGCTTTCAGACACCTTAATTAGAGATAACACCACTCTTAATCTCAGAATTGAATTCATAGAAAATCAATTAGAACATTTAAAAAATTGAGATTAGATGCTAACGGGGAAAAGATTAATGTATTGACAGTATTATCAAGACAAAGGAACCGTCAGAGGGTTTGTTCAGCAAGTTTAGTGCAGTTTGGAAAGCTGAAAAAGAGAGTTTACTTTGCAGTGGAAGTTGTAGGGAAGCAGATTAGCCATCCCTTTGGGAGATAGCTGGAGAAAGAAGGATATTTCTATAACACACCCAGGCTGCAAGAGATTGGTGCTCATCTCCTTCAAGGCAATTCAGTACAAAAATACTCAGGAGAAGCAAAGAACAGGGATTGATGCCCAGGAGGGGTCTGGGGTGCTCTGGATAGGCACTAAAAGGGCTTTAACCCCAAATTTTTTGGGACTTCCTTTAAGTGAGAGAAGAAATAGAAAACCCAAAATCTGGAAGTATGGGGCTTTCCAGAATTTGAGATAATTTTGAGGATTCAATAGGCTTCATTTTTATTATCTGTGGTTATAACAGACCTAAATTCTCTGATTCAGGCACCAAATTCAGACCTAAATGGGGCCCCTAATTCATTACAGCCAGAGAAAAATAAGGTAACTAATTGTCAGCTGATAACACAGGTGCTGGAAATGCTCCCAGCAAATCATAACCAGGAGCTTCCTTGGAAAAGTGCTGAGCTTGTCCTTTGTACCCCAGTTCCCTGTGAGGAAATTCCTGTTGGGCTGCATCACTGCAGGAACACCTATCCTATTGCAATATATCACAGGCAGTAAGAGACACAGAAGAAAAAAAGGGAACAGAAGTGATCTATCACAATTTGACACAGGCACATGGAAATGTGAGGAATTGTATTGATTTGTCCTCAGGAGCGTGGCTAATTTGTAAGGAGCTCTTACTCCTCATGCCTTAACATTCATTGCACATTTCAATACCAAGTAATTACAACCATTATATTTGGGATTATGTAATGACAAAACATTAAGAGGGGGAAAAAAATATCAAAAGTTCAAGAAAGCATGAAATCACATTAATTCAGATGAACTGTGGTAATTATACAAGGTGATAAATTGGTGTTTCTCTAATTGTCTGTAACAATTTCATATAATGAAACACCCAAGTTTCCTTGGTTTCCTTGGAGAAGTTCTATGCTCCTTCTTAGGATGGACTGGTTTGGAATGGATGGATTTGGGTGGACTGTCCCTGAGCAGGTTTAGGAATTTCAAACACAATTGGGAGGCTGAAATGAATGAGCTGCTGCTTGTGATTTGGTTTTTGTTCCTATCCAATATATTTAAGAAGCAGTTTCCTAATCCCAGGAAAACTGACTTTTTACTCTGTTGTGTGGTTAAATTCGCTATTCCAATTCTTGTAAGGCAGTTTTATGTTAAAATAAATCAAATGAAAAAACCCAGATATGTGGGTAATAGCACTGGTGGAGAAATTAGAATAAATATATTAATGAGCAGTCAGCAACTGGATGTTGCTTGGAGCAACCTGGTCTAGTGGAAGGTGTCCCTGCCCATGGCAGGGATTGATGATTATCTCTATTATTATGAGCTTTAAAACATTAAGGAAAAAATAATGTATGGCTGAACCTATTAATTAACCTATTAATTAATGGAATTGCTTCAGCAAGAATGATTTCTGTCCATCACTTCCATTTTGTTTCTCTCTCCAGAGACCATTTTTTCAGGCAAACACCTCACCCAGCCTGGGTTTGCTTCTCTCACTGGCAGGTTTGTGCTCAGCAAAGTGACACGATGGTCACCTTCATCCAACACTGATATTCTTCTCAACCTCTGGTTTTATTCTGTTTAAAATCTACCTGGAAGACTTTCAGGCCATAAATCAGGATAAAGGGAGCTTGGACGGGGCTTGGAGCACCCTGGGATAGGGCAAGGTGTGCCTGCCTATGGCAGGAGTGGGATGGGATGGGCTTTAGGGTCCTTCCAACCCAAACCTTTTGTAATTCCATGATGACATCCTTGACCCCAGAGGGTAAAGCTGGGCTACACCAGGTGAAAAATGCTCTGACCCAATCCTTCTTCCCCACTCCTCCCTTCGTTCCTGGCGAGGAGCTGGCAGCCTCCTCCACCTCAAGAATTCCTGCTCCCACTGGAGAAAGCTGTGCCATCCCCTGACTCCACCCCACAAAATGCCATATGTTTGGGGTGTGGTGAGCAAACCCCCCCTTGCTCAGCCCTGCCACATTCCCAGCAGGAGACGAGGCCGTGCCACACGCAGCTGAGTCCTTACATTCCCACTCTTCCCTGGGAAGGATCACTTGTGCATCTGAGCCTTTTGCTTGGCCTCCACGACCTCATTATCACATCCAACTGATTAATCGTGCTCTACCAAGAGCAGTCTGCCAACATGCACAGATCCGGAGAAAAAAATGTGGTTTTTTTGTTAAAACTCGCAGCTGAGAGAGCAATGGAGTGTGAGGGAACTCGTTGTTCTTCAAGTGAGATAAATACAGACAAAGAATGAAAGGAATTATGTAGGAACTAGGTGATAATTTATTTATAGATCTCTGCAGAAACACTGAAGTTAGCAAATATACCATCTGTTAAATAGTCATCTTATTCCTAAGTGCATATTAGCAATCTAAATGTGTGCCAAACACCTGATCTTAGCCTTCTTAGTTGATACTCTTTTTGACAAGCAACATTCTGCTTTATTAGGTTATGTCATGTTACGTTATAGAGCCGTGCTAGGGAACAGGAGCTGGAAGAACACAGTGGTTGTGCTCTCTTGGTGGAAATGAACACCCAGGGCCAGGAGAAGGGGGTTTTGACAGCAGCTAGAATTTCAGCATAACAAGAACAAAGTAAAACATCTGTATTTGTATCCTCAGGTAATTTATACATATATATATACACATATATATACACTTAACACATTTCAGATTGCAATAAATCATTGAAAATGCAACCCCACAGGTTGGAAAATAGATGGAGAAATCTTTGGGGCAAAGACAAACATTGTTTCTGAGGGTCCAGCTCTTCCCTCTCTCATCCACCTGGACTGAAAAGGAAAATTAGATTATTTTACAGCTCACTATTGAACCCATTTAAATGAGGTGTCACAATATTCCATGGGAGATGATGCCTGCCTGCAGGAAGAGTCCAATAAAGATGAAAACAGAAGCAACACTGACTCTACTAATGAATTCTCTTCATCTATTTTGCCTTGGTTTGCCCTTTCAGAGGTTTGGGGTTCTTTTGTTCTTCAATGATTCTTTATTACAGAAAGAGGCACTGAATAAATTCACTTTGTACAATTATCTATCAAAATCAATCAAAGCAAAAGATCATTTCTGGTTTGGCCTGTGAAATTTTGGGGAGGTGAGGGTTTCTAAAGGATGCAGAGTGATGAAGATCTCAGAGTTAAGCAGTGGAATGGATTCTTTAAAGAAAATGCCTTTTCCTAAAGGCCTTTAAAAATTGGGTTAAATAAGGACATTGCATATTTGTCCCTGTCATGGGTGAGATGAAGAGATTAAATGATGATTTATGTGCCTCCACAGCTGCTTTTTTATACCTATGATTAATAAGCATAAAGGGATGGAAATCTCCTCTCCCTCACTGGAAAATCCGAGTTGCTTTGCATAACAAAACTACAAACACGCCATGAAAGAGCCCAAACTCCTGCCTACGGATTTTGATCCTCAAGGTTGAAAAGTGGAGATTGAAAAGGCACAGCCGACTTCTTCCCCACATGGATTCAACCGAAAGGGAGTGGGTTGAGATGGGATATTGGGAAAAAATTGTTCCCTGGGAGGGTGGGGAGCCCTGGCACAGGGTGCCCAGAGAAGTTGGGGCTGCCCCTGGATCCCTGGCAGTGTCCAAGGCCAGGTTGGAAGGGGCTTGGAGCAGCCTGGGATGCTGGAAGGTGTCTCAGGGGTGGGGCTGGATGGGCTTCAAGGTCCCTCCCAATCCAAACCATTCCATGATTCCATTAGACAATCAAAAATGGTCCTGCTCCCTATTAAACAGTGGATCCCTAAGAGATCTCATCCTCCTGCTTTTAATTATTCCAGTCAGGGACACTTGTCACAGTTTTAATGGAGAGACACGGACAGGTGACACAGCATCTAAAATGAGAGTAAAACTGATAACATGACATATTGTGTCATTAAACTAAAAATTGCTACTAGCAGCTCATTACTTTCCAAAATCTATTCCCATTTCAGAGTGAGGTATTACACAGTTAATTCTCAATTGTCAGGAAAACCTTTTCCTCCTGCTGCACTGCGCTTCCTTTATTTTTTCTCCCTTCTTTCTCGGATATCTCATAACAACTGAAATTTTGTTCTCAGCACAGAAAAAAAAAAAAAAAA
>VZRH01004772.1:357354-398551 GCA_013397555.1 Urocynchramus pylzowi | reverse complement strand
TTTTTTTTTTTTTTTTTAAATTGCAACCCTTGCCTCCACCTCACAATACCTACAGAAGGAAGGATTGCAAACTGTGCTTCCAGCTCACATTACAAGAGCTCTGTGCAGCACTTTAAATGTGTCAGGAATTAGAGAGATGTCAAGGAATTTGGAAGATAAGCCCTACCAGCAGGGAAAGAGTTGCCTTTCCTGTGATGTAATGACTTGAAGGAAGACAGGAACCCTCTGTACAGCAGTTGTTTGAAGCAGCTGCTATTAATATAGGAAATTTGAAATAGGAAGCACTGGGTAAAACCTCCTGCCAACCTCTAAAAGTCAGGATAACAATAGAAGAAGAGGAATAGCAATAATAGAATGGAAAACAAGGAGGGTTCATTAATTCAATTCCTCCCATATAACATCAAGAAGATGGAACGAGAGCTGCAGAAGTGTTTCTACCACCCATGGTCTCTAGGGATGTGTCTCACTTCTCTTTCTCACATTACCAAGTTTGTCTGGTCCTGCACCACAGCACTGGAGTTAAACCTCCTGCTCACAGGAAAACTCTGCAGAGCTCATCAGAGCACTCAGATGCTTATCAGACACCAAAAGTGTTGGTCCATGGTCAAAAATATTTAAAATATTTAAAGCTCAATTGGAATTAAACTTAATTTTCCAATAGAGGTGACAAGGAAAGTTGTGCTGCTTCTTTTTTGTGTGCTGGTTTCTTAACTGAGAGCACTGCTAACCTATTTTTGTACAAGAGAAATGAGTGATTCATTTAAATAGAGGACAAAAATATATTAGTCAGCTATAAACCAAAAGCAAGCAAACAAACCCCACCAAGCAAACAAACAAATGTACAAAAAGACTGCTCCAGCAGCTTTCACATAAGCTTTAAAGCATCTCAGAGAACAAAAAGAGAATTCCATATTGCTGTGAACTAATATTAGGACTTTCAGGATTGATCAAACACAAGCATGAAAGAAAAAAAATTCCCACCCAAGTTTATATCTCAGATCAATTAGGACATTAAAAATTACAGTTAACAGACCAAAAAAAAAAGAAAAAAGAAAATCACAGCCTGTAATTAGTTTTTAAAGCAAGAGCAGGGCTGCCCTGGGTTACCTGATCCACCCCAAGCCCTTTATTCCCTCAGCCTGCCCCTCCTCACTAACTTATGCACTGGTGTCTCTGTTTATTTATGAGGCTCATTTCCACACCTTGCAAAGTTCAGCCCTGCCATCCCTCTGCTTGTTAGTGAGGCTCAGCAGGGCAGGGGGGAACCAGGTGAGCTGGATTTTTCCCTCAACCTCATCCAAGCTCTGCTTTAAGTTCTTTAGGTCAGCCCTTTTCCCCCTGTGTAATCACTATAGTAATATTTTACTAGTGGAAAAAAAGTGGTTTCTAGAGAGCTCTGAGATAGTGAAAGGTGTGGAGGGAGGAAATTGGAAGAAGCTTTAATTTCTGCAGCTACACATGAGCTTGACCTGCCTGTGCTTAAGAAGCTGCTGCCTAAATGGTAATACTTGACACAAGACTACGGGGTGGACTGTTGTTCATTTATTTCCTTAGAAGTGAAGCCTGATCTAAAGCCTGTTTCCTTCGAGCTGGCTCCCTGCAGAGCTTTAAGGAAGTTGCTAATCTTGTTAGGAGCAGCAGGATCACTCTGCATTTGCATTTATTGGTGTGGAGGAGCTGCCAGGGCTGGGCTTTCCTGAGTGCTGACATTGCTGTAGGGAGGCTAAATAAACCCCAAAACACTCCTAAGGATGCAGGAGCCCCTTGTGGACCTGCCTGGGGGGTAAAAATTCCAAATTCTCAGCCTGCAGAAGGCTGGGGAAGGAGGTGAAATGTGAAACTGGGTGTGTGCAGAGGCTGGGATGAGATGAGAAAGGGCCTTTGATTTCTGCATTTTCTATTAAACGCTGCACTTGATAAAGTTCAGAATCTGAAAGGGAGGGTTTGAAGTGTCTCTCCCTTTATAGAACTCAGTCATGAGCTGGGTGTCCCTTTCTCTCTGCTCCTATGAATCTTTAATCCAGCTTTCCCACAGCTCCAGGGGGAGGGAGAGCCCCCTCCCTGAGCCCAGCCTGGATCCAGCAGCATTGATTTGGGTTTGCTTGGGCTGAGGGAAGCACTGAAATGTTCAATCCCCCAGATCTGTGTATCAGGAATGATTATCAGCTCTTTTCCAGCTGAGCTCTGCAGGAAAACTCTCATGTCTGACAGAGGTGGGAGATGCTCTCCAGCCTGGCCAAACTCAGGAATTGCCCACCTGGAAGGTGAGGTGGATTAACCAGCTCTTGGGGTCTCTGGGGTGAGAAGGGACACTGACACCACAAATTAAAAACAAACAAACAACAAACAAACACACCCTAATATTGCAGCACTATAAAATAACTCCTGCTCTGCCATAAAAGTGAGAGCAAAGGGCTTTTTCTCCTTTTTTTTGGCTCATTCAGTGGAGCTGCTCATCTGCTTTATTCCAAGTGACCCAAAATGAAAGATTGTTATAACACAGTTCTGGGTTTTCTACTGTATTACCTGTTGCTGTAGTAACTTTCCAAGAAAAGATACTGAGTAAGGGAGTAGGTTGTTGGTATTATGCCTTAAAAGCATGAAGAAAAAAGTTGAATCACCAAAGTTTGGCTCCTTCCTCTTGAGATTTCATCCAACTCCCACTGAAGTCAATTAAAATTAGGATTTCTACAGAGTTTAGTGGAGCTGAATTAGGCCCTAGGCAAGGATGGCCTGCAGATGGGTGATGATGAACCTGCAGCTGGGAGAGGGGGAGTGTTTGTATCCCTCATACTGGGGGGAAAAGGGATTTAAATATGACTAAGAGGGGTCTGTGCTTGTTCCCAGTTAATGGGAAAATTCATCAGTAGTCCCTGAAGCAATGGTGGGGAGCAGACAGGGAGAAACTTCAGAAAATGAAGTCAGCTGGAGCCTCCTGAGAACAGAAATCAGGACAGAAAAGGTCTGGTTCTCTTTTATTGATTAATTAATTCACAGATTGACCTCCTGAAGAATGTCTGTGTAGCACAAAGTTGGCTTTAATAGAGTTTTATTTTATCTTGCACAGAGAATTCAGCTGCATCACCTGCTCCCACGCCTGGAGTCTGGGTTTTGGTTCCATGCCATAAAATATTTTAAAAGATCCTTCCTGGGAATCCTTTTGGAGTCTTGGCAGGTACAGGGATGCCCTTAGAGGGGGTCAGGGCTTTCTTCAGCTCTGTAATTGCCACCACCAGAATTTGGCAGAGAAATTCCAAACTGCTTTTCCCTGTTACTCATTCTTAAAATTATTTCCAGATTCTCTTGGATACGCTATCCTGGCATGGAAATCTGGGCATCCAAATGTCAAGTTTAAGCATTTGGAGTGATTTTATTGCCCAGAGGTGCCTTAGTGCAGGTCTGAGTAAGGAGGAAGGCAAGAATTCCAGCTGGCAGGAAAAGCACATTGGGGTACCAGCCCTGAGTGCTTTGGGAAATCTGGGGAGAGGGCAGATCCAAGGTATTTCTTCCACAGAAATGTGGACAAAATTTCATTGAACACAGATTGTTTACCTGCAAATCTTCAGCATTTTCTGTAGAGTCCCCATCTTGCAGCTTAGAGACCTTCAAAAAATGAAATCAGAATTTTGCACACTTTGGTCTGCTTGCCCAGACAGTCTGCAGTCAGCAAAACCTGTTCCTGAGACAGGGAAACAGTCTGTGGATCTCTGCAAGACAGATCACGTCATGGCTGCATCCCTTATTTCTGATCCTTCCTGCAGGAAAACCCCTCCATCTCCAGGTTCCCTTCAATAAACAGATGCTTTAAGGCACCTCAAAGTCCAAGGGCAGGTAAATGTGCCAACGTGGGGCTTTGATCTCGTGGCTGAGCACGTGGACCTGCACACACCTTGTGTAACAGTGAGAATTAATTGCTGCATCTCCCAGGTTTACTGCAGAGCACGGGAAAGTTTCGCTTTATCTGCAGTAAAAGGGAGCCCGTTGCAGGATTTAGCCAAGTATAGAAAGTGTCATTGATTGCTCCCTGGAGATGCATCATTTCTAATGAGAGTCCTAAAATGCTGGAAGCTGATAACATAAAACTCCACAAAACTACTGGAGTTTGCAGACTTATTACCATACTGCTCCCAAGCCGGAGCTGAGGGGGGGAAAGCAACGTAAATAATCTTTTTGGAATGGGGTTGTTGATGGGGGAAATGTGTAAAAATGAAGCTGTTGGCAGAACACTGCTAGCTTATGAATTATGCATTTAATTAAGAGGAGCTAAACTGGTAGATTTGGAAAGTTCTGATTTATTGTGGCTTGTAAAAGACAGGGTTTGAGTCCTGCTCCTGGTGTTGGGTGCAGAGCAGCTGCAGAGATGGGCTGGCAGGACACCCTGGGTGACCTCACACTGGGGGATCAGCTCTGAACCTGCTCCAGAGTGCCCAAGGCCTGGCCCAAAAGTCTTTCCCAAAAACCAGGAATGGTAAACTCACTAGGATATCTGCTTTTCCAGGGTGGGCTGGTCAAATAAATCAGTTTTAAGTTGCCTGGTCTTATAGATCTACACTATAAAGATTTGTATTGTGGAGCACCATGTGGGAAATGGGGGCAGAAAAGGGGCAGGAAGTGAGAATGGGGCAAGAAGTACGGAAGATAAGGGGATGTTCATTATCAAATGTGCCATAGGATCAAATTTTAAGTCGTCTCCAAAATACTTTTGTGCAGCTCAGCTTATCCCTCCATGAAAATCCAGTGCTCAAGCTCCATGTAACCAGTTTAATTTTTCCATATTGAGAGTGAAGAAAGGAGCTGTAGCACCGAGCAGCAATTTGCCCTCTGGATTTTCAGAGGGAAAGTGCCATAAACAGAAATTATTTACTAAAGCAGCTTTCCCACACCATTGCAGCACCACTATTCCTGCTTAGGAGCAGGCTAGGCAGGAAAATGAGAAGTAGCAGAGGACAGAAACTGCTGTGACCTCCTGAAGTGGCTTAAAATGAGCTGAAAACTCAAGCAAAGCTTATCTGGCCTGTGCTAATTTGTGCCTCCCCGATGGTTTTCCCTCATTCTCCCTGCTGGCCCCGCTGGGGTTTCTCTGGGAGGGATGCGTGACGTGTGTCTGGTGTTTTCCAGGCTTGTCCTACACGTGGATCTTCAACAACAACATCTTGGATCTTCAGGAGGACAGCCGGCGCTTCGTGTCCCAGGCAACAGGAAACCTGTACCTGGCCAAGGTGGAGCCGTGGGATGTTGGGAATTACACGTGTGCCGTGAGCAGCGCCGAGGCGCAGCGCCGCGTGTGGGGAACCCCCACTGCCCTCAGCCTGCGGGGCGATGGTGAGTGCACAGCAGGCCTTGGCTGCCTCAAAACCCCAGCTGCTCCTGCTCCAGATGTGGGGAATTCACCCCCACAGAGGGAAAACTCCCCCAGTGAAGGCCCCACGGTGATGGTGCCTTTTGGGGCTACCTAAAAACAGAGGCCAGACAGAATTAAGGCAATAAAAAGCAGTTTATTTATTGAAGGGCCTTCAGGTGCATTTAGGGCAGACAAAGCCCCTCAGGGCCTACACCCAAAAATGGACCATGGGTCACAGGGTTTTCACACTTTTATAAGTTTGGTCCATTTGCATATTGGGGGTGAATCTGCCAATTCCAGCTCCAGGTAATGAAGTCATTGACCCCAAGTTTGCTCCCCCAACTCACTTTTGTTCCCATCTCTCAGGCCTGAGGCAGTGAGGTGTCCTTGATTGCCAGGCCTGGAGAGGAAGTATTGTGTCTACCCAAAATGGGGAAGCAACAGCTTACACTGTGTGTGGAGTTTAGAGTTACACACTAAAGAACTGCAGGATTACAAATAGATGGAAAATAGAAAAGCTGAAATCCTAAGGCATCAGTGACATTTGAGCTGTCAGAGACAGGGATGAGGAGATGAACACACAAAGAAAGTTCTCAATGTCACTGAACAACAAGAGAATGTCATGTGGCATGTTAATATTTCCCACCTCGTGCCTGTGTTGAGGTTTAAATCCAACAAATCTTTCTAAATTTGTCATCTAAGTATACCTCAAATATCAAATCCAGAGAGCTGCCTCGAGTTTCCGAGGTGAGAAACTCCTCTGCACATGTACAAACGCCTTCCTGGCAACATTTGTAATTAAATGTTCATGGGGAGAAATACAGACCTGGAAATCTGTACACAAAGTTTGTTTTGGGAGTTTGCCCACCTAAATTTCAATATACTCGTTCTGTTTGCAAAGCAGTGGTGACAATCAGCGACAAAAGTCTGTGCAGAGTTGGATTTGGAGGATAAACAAAACTCAGCTGTGTGTTATGGAATAATAAATAAATAAATAAAGCATAGAATAATGCTTTCACTGTGAGGCTCTGCTGTTCAATAACATCAGCAGATCACACAAAGCAAAGCTGCACTTCCTCAGCTCCAAAGTTAATAATTTGGCACCAGCTCTGATTGCAGATGCTTAAGATCTTTTCTGATTCCTTTTTATCTTTTCATCATGCTATTCCTTTTCTCAGACTCCTTCTATCAGTCCCTTTCTCTTCTCCCATTCTCTCTGCTGGCCTCTGGATTGACTCCAACGCTGGCAGCCTCTGAGGCAACAGTGGAAGTTGCATGTGCAATATTATCCAGATGCCTGTTAAATATAAAACAAGAATTGGTTCATTTTCTGTGTGGGATCTGGGCAAAGACACTGCAGGAAAATACCTGATTTATGTTCATCCCTACGGTTTGAATGAGTTTCACTTTGAGACACATAAAAGATATTGAAGAAGTTCAGCTAAAAGTTTAGTTTCCTAAATCCATCCCAAACCTGCTGCAAAATTAAATGCCCTAAATTAATACTGGATTATCTGTGATTCATCAGATGTTCAGCCAGACTTTCAAATATGATAATTCTATCTAATTACATCAGCCTTCCTCAAGTCTGCAACACACATTTGGATGTTTTAAAGACATTTTAAGAGTTTTGCAAGTAGTTTGGATGTGGGATTTTCCAATTTTCTTGCACATAGGATCAACGCAGTGTCCTGAGAGTGACTAGTGGCAAAATTGTTGCTTGATAAAAGGTGTGAGCCCAAAATTATCTCAAAAACCTTATCTCAAAATTATCTCAAAAGCACAGCAGGCTTGTAATGTAAAACTTGTATAAAGCCATGCTCTTCAACTCCTAAATGCAGGGAATGGAGAGATTTCAGAGTTTTCAGCAGAGGGCTGACCTCCACCCAGGAGGTTAAACCTGCTCCATCGTGTGCCATGGGTGGAACATGAGGCTCTGAAGAGATTCATGCCACCCTTCCTTTCACCCTGAAGTTCTGTTGCACGAGGAGGTCTGGGGCTCAGCTGGAGTGAGCTGTTTTGATGTTCCACAGGTGTGATGGGGGAGTATGAGCCAAAGATTGAGGTGCGTTTTCCAGAAACGATCTACGCAGCCAAGGGCTCCTCTGTCAGACTGGAATGCTTTGCCCTGGGAAAGTAAGAGCTTTGTTTTTTTTATTAAATGTGGGGTTTAACACTGCTCCTTTCACATTAGAATTATTCTGGTCAGAACTGGATTTGTGATTCTTATGGTTTTTTAACCTTGCTTTGATTGTTTCTGTGCCCAGTGTTCCCAAGGAAATGAGAGAGAGCACTGTGCTACAACTGAGGCTCACGTGGGTGCAGCTTGCAGCAGGGGGAGGGAATGTGGGAAGAGGAGGGAAAACTGGAACAAAGATTTTCTTTCCTGAGAGTAGTTTTGACTCTGAGATGAGACCTGACTGCAGATGATAGCACTCAGTCTAACTGCACCCTCACCCCTGATAGACAGCACAATAGGAATGGTTTTTGTGCTTGTGTGACATCATAGAATCACAGACTGGTTTGGGTTGGAAGGGACCTTAAAGCTCATCCAGTTCATCAAGTTTCAACCCCCTGCCCTCAGCAGGAACACCTAGGTTGCTCCAATCTCTGTCCAATCTGGCCTTATGCACTTCCAGGGATCCAGGGCAGCCACAGCTGCTCTGGGCACCCTGTGCCAGGGCCTGCCCACCCTCACAGCCAAGAATTCCTTCCCAATATCCCATATAAACCTACCCTTCTTCAATTTGAAGCCATTCCCCTTGTCCCATCACTCCATCCCTTGGAAATTGTCTCTCTCCATGTTTCCTGTGGCTCTGCAAGGCCACACTGAGCTCACCCCACCCAAATCTTCTCCTCTCCAGGTGAACAGCCCCAGCTCTCCCAGCCTTTCCTCCCAGCAGAGCTGCTCCATCCCTCTGATCCCCCTGGAGCCTCCTCTGGGCTCTCTCATTGCTGAAAATCAAACGTGGGGGATCAGGTTATGTTTGAAGAGTCTGTGGGATGCATCTCCTGACCCTCCTGTCTCCAAAGCAATGCTGAGGAGCCCTGGGAAGACCCAGCAGCAGCCCTTCCTTCCAAAAATCCATTTTCCTGCATTTTTCTTGCGCTGCTGTGCCTGTTCCCAGCTGCAGTGGTGGCTCAGGCAGCTGCTCTGCATTCAGGGAGCAGCTGGGGACTGAATCACTGTAACCAGCCCACAAACTCCAGTCTTTCCAATGAGCATCGTTGGAAAAGCCCAAATAACCCTTAGATTGTTGACCTCTATTTAGTTTAAGTTCACTTTGACAATCCATTTTAAGGCTGTAAGCTTTTAAAGTGTTTAGAGCTTTCCCAGAGGTTAAAAGCCTGACTTGCAGACAGCACAAATTAATCAAATGTTCCTCTGGAACCTAGGCTGGCAAGTAGAAAAATAAAGCAAATAAAAAGTTAATAAGATTGAAATGGCCTTGCCTTTCAGATGAGATTTCTATACAAACTAATACTAGAGCTAATTTTTATTAAAGGTATATGCACTTTTTTTGGCCCAAAAGCAGTACCAGACTTTAACACTCTTGGTAAATCTGATTTTCTTTCCCAAATACTGTCAAGCTACTTCTCTTTAAATACCTCCTTAATTGTGTGTTAGTCTGTGCAGGCTCTACATTTCAAGTTGTCATTTCTTATTTCCATCTGTTGCATGGAAAGCATTGAACAATGATAGGGAAAAAACAAGGAAATGAGATGTACAAAGCACTGACATCTTAGTGAAGGGGTAAAGATGGGTCATGTTAATGTGATGAACAGATTTTGCCATTTTAAGAACATATTAAGGAGAAAAAAGAGGACTTAAAGGACATGTGGATAATGAGATCCCTCAGGGAGACCCTTCTATGCAGTGCTTAGGGATGCCTGAGAGGGTTAATGCAGCTTTAATGTAGATTTTCTTCTTCACGTGCAGCTGAAAGCAGTGCTGCCAGACTTCCCTGGAGTTATCCTGCCTAAATACCAGGGATCCATGGCCAAAATCCACTTTCCACACACTCTCTGTGTCACACAGCTGATGTGCACCCCGTGTTGGGGGAGCTGCTTGGGAGCAGAGGCTCTTGGGTGGTGATAGTGGAGAATTTCTCACAATTTCTCCTCTTAAATTTTATTTTCAGAAGTTCAATGCCTCGTACAGAACTGCACAGGTTTCAGTCTGTGGGGGTTTTTTTCTCTCTAAACAGAGCCTTAAACCACCTTTTCACCAACGTGTCCATCAGTGGAAAAGCTTTATTTCAGAGCTGGCATTTAGGTCTGAATAAAGCAAGCAAAACAGATTGCAGGTGAAACACTCTTAACTTATTAGATAAGGCCAGATTTCTAGAGGTATGCAGGTGATTAGTGGCATTGTGAAAAGCTGGAAGCTTCCTGCCTCCAACAGTTTACAATTGCAGGCAGAACCATCTAAATGCAGCAGCACCTTCAGATTCCCAAATTCCACTAAAACCCTGGCCCCTGCTATTGTCTGTTTATGTTAAAATCAATTCAGCCCAGCATTTGTTGAGCTGCACCTCTGATCTGCCACAAGCACCGGTGGTTATTATCTCGCTCAGGTTTCAGAACTGCTTTCCCATTATCCATAATTTTCTATATTCACACTGTTAGGCCGCTGGCTCCGACAATGCTGCGGCTGCTGCTGCCTGGGCACTGTGAATAACAGAAATCTTTCATGCTGAAGGCAGATCATAGGCAACCTGCTGGGGTTTTGGGCTGCAGAAGTCTTAAATGAAAGTAGTTTTGTGGTATTTAGAGAAATAGCGTCCCTTTTCTGTGTGGAACAGCAAATCACACCAATTGGGCCTCGCTCAAAAGGCACTTCCACGGTTCAAATGCAGCCAGGAGAGGCCAGGCTCGTGGCTGAGTTTAAAACTCAGTTTAAAAATCTTAAAGATGTCTTTTTTTTAACATGGGGGAGCACCAAAGTCAACCCAAAGTCACTCAGGCTCATGGCTGAGTTTAAAACTCAGTTTAAAAATCTTAAAGATGACTTTTTTTTTAACGTGGGGGAGACCAAAGTCACCCAAACCTGCTCCTGTGGGGCACCCCGGGGTTGGTGCATTCCACATAGATCTGTTGCAAAGCTCCTTTTGCACCTCACATTAAAATAACGCTAATGATTTTTTACAAATCATCTACCAGCCCCAGAAATTCTTCTTGTTTTGAGGAAAATAAGGGGTTAAATAAGAATTTCTCTCTGCAAACAGGGTTTGGAGGGATGGATCCCAAATGGACAAAAGATCTTGGGCCAGTCCTTGACTTTGAACCTTATTTTGTAGAGCAGACACCACAAATAGAAGATTCTGAAAAGCAAATTAGTGCTCGCTCTGATGGGATTATAAAATAAAGAGCAGCTCTCTGATGAATATAAACAGGCAAAAAACTGCACCTTATACTTAATCCTTTGAAAGAGGGAAAACTGAAATATGAAATAGTGGCTCCACTATTTCAAATCCTGCAGCCTGTGGCAGTTTAATAGAAGAGATGAGACTTTGTGTTCTGCACCAATATTCATTACGATGACAGTGTTTAATATTATGCCAGGATTAAAAGTCCTGGTTTGGATCAAGCTCTATTAATCATGCCATATATCCAAATTATTGTTCCCTGTCTTTCAGGGGATTGAGCACCATGGAAAGAATTATGTTCAGTTGAGTTACACTGTGCTGTTTTCTGTAGATTTCTCTCAAAATAACTTTTTTTTCTGTTGCACAAATAAGAATAGTCCCTGGAATGAAAATAAGCAAAGTAGTTTCCATGTCTGGTGCACATATTTATTAAACTCTGTCTGTGGTTTATATTTTTCTTCATTCCCTTCTCAAAGAAAGGGAAATAATCAGTTTACAATCCCTGTAGATGGGCTGTTGCCAGCTGAGGTTGTAAAAAGCATATGTGAATAATATAAAACAAGATTTCTTTCACCCCAGAATATTCATTTTTCATGGGAAGTTCCCACCTATTCCTCTAAATGTATTCACAGAAGGGTTTGTTCTAGCAGCTCTTGGAATAAGTAGATAATCACACAGCTCCAAGGGGGTTCCAAATAACCATTTTTACTAAATTTACATAAAAATCCCAGGCTTCACCTCTGGTATATTCTCAAGTTGTTGATGTAGGAGCCTTTAAAAGGGTCACTTATGGTATTCTGAAATCCCAGACATGGAGATGACTTTGGGCAGTGAAGTTTCCAGCCCTCCTTTTCCATCCCTGACCAAAGCAAGGCCTGGATTTGTCCTTTCAGGGATGAGCAGATCCCCTCTCACACAGCTCAGGCTGTGCCTCCAGGAGAGTGGCACTCAACACCTTGCAGCAAACTGCTGTTTCCAGGTAATCCATCAGGAGGATCCAAAATTAAATGCTTTAATTATGGTGCTCCTCAGATCCTAATTCTCCCTGGTGTCAGCAGTGATGCTGCTTTCAAAGCTCAGCTCGGGCTCATTTGTCTAACGAACCACGGGCTTCATTATCCCCAATGCAGATTGAATTTCCCTTTGAAGGGCCCCCAGATGCACAGGACAAAAGATGAGGCATGGTCCCAATGCATCATCTCTGCTGAAAAAGGTGAAACCTCCCTCATGGTGTGGGTTCTAATTCTGCAGACAAATTAATTTCGCGTTCGCTGTGACAAGAACTTGTCACCGACCACAAAATATTTTCCATCTCCTTTTCTTTCCCAGTTAGTAACTTATGGTTTTGTGATTCTGCTGCCTGTATGGTGGAATATAAATTAAATTAGTGCTCCTGGATGCTCTGAAGGTTTCAAATAAACTGCAGATTTATGTACTAAGACACTCTCATATTTATGCACTGTTTTCTTATTTACTCAGGAGAAAGCCAGACTTTGTGTATGAAGTGTAATAAATTTGGGAAGTGCACTCATTGTTTCTTCATGTACTCCAAAACTTTTTAGGCCCAAGCAGTTATTATTTTTAATCTGGTTATTGGAAGGGACTGAATGAAAGAAAGACCCATGAGGGGCAGGGCCACCCCAAAGCTGCAAGGGCAGGCACTGCTCTGTGCAGCAATGACAGGTCCTGACCTCCCAAGGAATATGAACTTGCAAAACAATCCCCCCAAAATTCACAAGGCTGAATTCGGTTTTATAAACAATTACCTGCTTCTAAAGGAAAGTTTCACTCCTTAAAGAATCAATCTCCAAATAGATTATTCGTCCCAAAACCCAGTTTAATCAAACTGGGTTTGATTAAATTTTTTAATTTTTTAAAATTTGGTTAATTTTAACCTTGAAAGGTTTCACATGGCCTGAGTAAGAGCTGCTATTAAGAGATTTGCTTATAAAGATGGAAACTAGCAGCAGAAAAAAAGTGAAACCAGCCAAAAAAACCCCTATTTTCTGAAAAAAAAAAAACCAACAGTGATTGAAGATACTGAAAATTCTGTAGCACTGAGGCATCAATGAAGAAATGCAGATATTCTCTAGGAAGGTCCATCCCATGGAATTAGCTGAGTTATGGATCCTGCCAGATTCTGCTCCTTTACCTGTAGCTCAGGTGGAGCTGCTGTCCCGACACAGGAATTCCTTCTCCTGATAAAATCCAGGCTCCCTGGCAGGAGAACAAAGTGCAGTTAATTATTTATTGTCTTTAAACACAGCAAAGCTGATGAACTCCGAGGTTTCTCTGTCCTCCTGCTCAGCTGACATCAGGGGTGAGCGTCAAACACCCTCATTTGGCCAAAAATGAGCCGAGCTTGCCTTGAGACATCCCCAGGGATGTGATTAAAAGTCTGTGGTGTGGAGGAGGAGATCAGGGGAATGCCTCCTGCTCAAGCCTTGGCCAAGCTGACAGAAGGGGCCTTTTCCCACCTAGCACTGCCTCTGGCCTTGGTGTCAGCACAGAATTCCCTCATTCATGAACAACCAGAGCTGAGAGAAAACAAATGGCTGAGAGAATAGGAAATATAGAGATGAAGCTCTTTCAGGTGGCAGAATGCATCTAATTATTGTTCTTTTCTCCCATATGGCTGTTGGTTCCCTTTAATCTCTTTGTTATATAAAAAAAAAAAAAAAAAGAAATTAAATCCAGAAGAGACACTTTTAAAGCAAGTAGTTAAACGCTCCTGGCATTCTGCAGGCTGCTGCTGCACAGGTGCTGCTCCCCCAGTGTTGAATATGCAGGAGGATTTGAAGAGCCAGCCCTGCTCTCCTTGCTGTGGATCAATCCCAGCCAGGCTGGGAAGCTCCCCTGGCTGTTTTCCTGCCTGGAGCATGGCAGTTGTGAGCCAGACTGGGTCTGCACTAGAGCTGTGCTCCTTTTAAACAGCCAAAAGTACCTTGCCTTATAGTAACTGAATAAATGACTGAATAAATAACTGAGTAAATAACTGAAACTAACTTGCTGTAGAGAAATCCTGCAGGAATGTTGGCATGCAGCATTAGTCTGGAGGAAAGAAGGCTCGAGGGAAGCCTCATTGCTCTCTAACAACACCTGAAGGGAGCCTGAGCCAGGTGGGGATGGGCTCTTCTGACATGACAACGGCCTCAAGCTGCACCAGGAGAGGTTTGGGTTGGATTTTAAGAAAAATTGGTTGGTTGAAAAAGCAGAGAAATGCTGAAGTTCTGGAGTCACCAGCCCTGGAAGGCTTCAAACCAGGAGCAGATGTGGCACCTCCTGATATGGTTTAGTGAGCAGGTGGAAGGTTGGACTTGATGATCTTGGAGGTCTTTTCCAGCCTGAATGATCCTGTGATTCTGTGCCAAGGTTTCTGGAGGAGACAACACTTTTTAACAATTCCCTCAGGAAAAACAAACCCTTATAAATTCCCTAGGAAGGAATGGTGTTAAACAACAACTGAAATAGCTTTTGGTCTTGTTGGAAAGGATGGTTAATAAAGGTGGTGGTGACAGTGGCTGTTGTCCAAAAAGATCTGGAGTTTTTTTAGAATTTGAACCAAAATTCTAAAAATTTGGGGAAAGAAGAATAAAATCTCAGTTTTGCTCTGCAGCCCTTTGACTGGTTAATAATATCTGACACATCCCGGTCACTCCTGTTTGTAGGAAATTGTTCAGAGAACTCACATTTCTCCCAACTCCTGGTTCTTCTTGCTGAGAGGGAAGTTGAGAACATCACAGACACACAGACTCAAAATGCAGAAATCAGGCCCAAGCTTCCTGAATTATTAAGAAATTAATCCATTCTGTATTTGTGACTTGATTTCTTTGTTCACTAAACAAGGACTTGAACTTAAATAATTTAAGGTGCGAGCAGTTACAGTCTCTGCTAAAAAGGAATAAATCCTTTGTAAGTCAGCACTGCAGGCAGAGACCTTGGAGACTGGAAACAAGGACTTGTAATTTCCATGAAAGTTGTGTTTTCACTTGCTGTGGATGTTACTTCCAGTGGAAAAGAAGTCAGCATTTAGCCAAAGCCCCTGTAAAAAGCTCAAAATTGAAGTTGTTAGAAAAAGCAACTTATTTCAGTTTGCAGAAACAGCAAACAACTTTGAAATCCATGACTATTAATATTTCAAAGTGTTTTGGTGACATAATAGATCATGAAAGTGAGGCTCCTATGGTTTGTGATATTACCAGAAATCCAAGATGTATTTATAGCTGCCTTCACACTTCACTGTTTCGTGTTGTATGGGATACATTGATCCAAATATAAATGAAAATGATAGAAAGCTTCAAAAACATGAAAAAAGAAATTTTTCTTTTTTGTCTCTATCTCTTTCCAGCCTCAATGTTTTGTTCTTTCCTCTCCTCACTCAATTCTCTGTCTGCTCTCTTCTACCGTGGCTCCCATTTTTTATATTTAGATTTATTGGTATTTTTAGATCTTTTGAAATGTTGGCCAATATTTCCTATTTTGGGGTATGAAAATGCCTTTAGTGCTACAGGGAATTTGTTTGCTGGGAGAACCAGTCAATAATTCAGAACTTCTGTGGTGTTTACTTGGACCTGCAAAGTCATTGCTTCAGTGTCACAGGGCTTAAAAACAGGTTTGAGCCCCAAGTAAGAGTTACTAAGGGAAAACCACAAATTGGCCTAAGGAAAAATCATAGAATTGACTGAGGATTTCATCCCACTTTGGACCTGTGCTCCTAAATAAATGGGACATGCTATAAAATCTCAGTCTTACATGAGCCTCTGTATGTCATGCTTAGGAATTTCTTTTAAAAAAATATTGCTACTCTCAAGGAAAGATTTTACATTCTTTTTCCTCTGCTGTAACCAGTGCTGTCTCTTTTTCTCCAATAAATACAATTCTTTAGTCCTGTCCCAAGTATTAGCTGGAAGAGGTCTGATGGAAACTCCTTGGCAAAGAAAATCCAACACAACAGGACTGGGGGAGTTCTTGAAATCCCCAACGTTGAGCAGGAAGATGAAGGTTCCTACGAGTGCATGGCAGGAAACACCCGAGGAATAAACATTGCAAGAGGTCAATTATTTGTCTATGGTAAGCAGATTAACTGAATTTTGATTTATAATGAAGAGCAGGATGGTGTTCTGCTGTATTGTGCAGATGAAGTCTCTCAGCCCCTTCCTGGAGGTAGAAAGTGCACGTCAGGTTAAGCTGATTAAAAACTGATTGGGGGCTCTCAGTGACCTTCACTGAGTTACAGCCTCAGCAAATAGAGACATTTTACATCAAAGCTCGGATTGGAAGTGTGGGAAGCTGGAAATGTTAATAAAAGGCAGAGAGGAATCCCTGTGCACGTGTGTGAGACATTAAAGGCAGGCAGGGATCAGTGTCCAGCAGAGCTGCAGGGCAGGGAAGGATTTGGGAGCCTTTGCTTTGGGGCAGTGAAGGTGATTTCACCTCCTCTGCTGCCCCACAAACACATGAGGACAAAGCAGTGGGAGCTCATCTTGTTCTTCCCTCTCCTTCCAGCTTGGCTAAAAGTGGAGAATAATTTGGGAATCTTCTCCCTTTCCCTGTCCCTTGCCATGGGCATTGATTCCCTGCAGCCCCAGTCCCACGGGATGGTCCCTCATAGCCAGGGTGTCACTTTAGTGGAACTCTTAACACCCAGGGAAAGCAACATATTTGGACAGGAATAAGAGGAGAGATCTTTTCTTTACCTCATAAATCTTTCAAAGGAGAAAGCAAAAAAGAAAGAAAATGAAACATAACAGCAAGGAGAAAAAAAATCACAGGAAGCAAGACTGAGCCTCCAGTTAACATCTGTTGGGAAGACTCTGGCAAGTATTTTCCTTTTTTTTTTAAGTAAATCTCTTCTAATGAAGAGATGCAGACTTTGCTGATAAGCTACTAGGCTCCTGCAGCCATGGCTAATATCAAGATATATGCCAGGAATAGAACAGTCAGCTGCTGGTTTTAATATTTCATTATTTCCTTGCTTTCAGGGGGTAGTTTTTGCTCCCGTTGCTCACTAATTTTTTTCACCACGTCAATCAAGCAATTCCATTAAAATTAAGTCCAGTAGATTACCTGGCCATGATTGATAACAGCACAGGCAATTATAAAATTATGATCAGTTAATTCAATCTAAAACAATGTGCTTATTAACTGTGCTTTGTACATTAATTAATAGCTGTTCATAGAGCAATGTATAAACAGCACTCATGAAGCCTTGGCATGAGGTTTTTTTGTCATATTAGGAGTGTGCTGGTGAATTATCTCTGTAATTGATTTCCTCTTGCTCCTTTTCTGTTCTCTGGGGGTTTTCCTCTGGAGGAAGGCTGTCTCCAAAAAATAGAGATTCTTTCCTGGACACTGCTTTTTGTGTGATCCCTCCTGAGAGCAGTAAAAATTAAATGTAATTAGAAGTGCTTTTAGGCAGGGTGAACTCTGTCCTTAAAGAATCTTTGAGCACCTAAAGGGGCTCCAGGAGAGCTGGAGAGAGACTTTGGATAAGGGATGGAAGGACAGGGCACAGGGAATGGCTTCCCACTGCCAGAGGGCAGGGATGGATGGGATTTTGGGGGAAATCATTCCCTGTGAAGGTGGGGAGGGCCTGGAATGGAGTTCCCAGAGCAGCTGTGGCTGCCCCTGGATCCCTGGAAATGTTCAAGGCCAGGCTGGACACTGGGGCTGGGAGCAGCCTGGGATGGTGGAAGGTGTCCCTGTCACCATCCATGGAATGAGGTGTTATTTATTCTCCCAGGTCTCAGGCAATATTCAGCATTAAAAGTCAGCCTTCCCAAGGGAATTCCTGCTCAGCTCAGCCCTTGAGGCCCAGTTGTTCACAGAGCTCCTGGCTGGTTCCTGCAAATTCTGCTTTTACACCTCAGTGAATTTCTTTAGAGGAAGACTTTGCAGAAATTAGGTGTCTTGGTGCTTTCCTGAATTTCAGGCACCTAAAATCAACATTTCTACACATTTTGACCATAAAAATGGATCAAATCTCAACCAAACTGCTTACCCATTAACCACTGGATTTCTAACATTTTCCCAAGCTTGCCCCAAAGTTCTATGCCAGGGAATTGTACAGAATTCACTTGCAGTATAATAAAAATGTGTTGAACAGATATTAATTAGCCCTGCTCAGTTCATTAATTAATGGCAGCAAGCAAAATCACTTTTCTCCTGCTTAAAATGCTTTGCATATTCTTTTCAGCACCCCCTGAATGGGATAAAAAAATCCAAAATGCCTTTCTGTCTCTCTATGACAGTTTATTTTGGGAATGTAAGGCAACAGGAAAACCAAGCCCTTCCTACAGCTGGTTAAAAAATGGCCAGCCCCTCATATCAGAGGTAAGATTCTTATTTCCTTTGATTTCTTCCTCATATTTTGTTGTTGTTGTTGTTGTTTGTTTAATTTTTCCTTATTTAGTCATTATATTTATTTGGCAATATATTATTTAAATTTAAAAAATAGGTAAAGATCAGTATATCAAAATAAATATAATAGCACAAACTCTTTGCAAAACAGAGCCTCAATTCTTGGACTTCATCTTTATTGGAAATGTATGAAATTGCAGTATAGAGAGAGAAACACCAATTTCTTCATGTGAATTGTCCAATTGCTATAAGATATGGCTGTAAGTATAGAAGGGCTTAAAAATATGAATTATAATTGGTGAAAGAAATACTAAATACATTTGTAGACATAATCTGCAGTTTGGGGAACTGGTAGGATGCCAAAGGGCTGGAAGAGGATTCCAGAGCTGGAATTGCAAAATGCTCAGTGTTGAATTGCACTTTTCTTCTGTTTCTGTTCCAAATCAGTAGCTGGGTGGACTTTTGGTCTCCAGCAGAGTGCTGTTCTCCTGCTGAGTTAATCCTTTACCTTCATTAATCAGTTAGCTCTGAATAGCACCTAATTTTGAGGGTAATAGTTTCTGTGCTTTGTAGAAGGATAATCCAAAGAAAGGCACATAAAAGGAAGAGCTGGATAAGTGCAAAATGTCACTTGAAAGGACCAAGTGGAAAGGGAAGTAGGAGTGCAGGAGGAGAGGGGACGTTTGGAGCTCAAACACTTGAGAACCACCTTCAGATCCTTCATAGCTAGGTGTTTGAGAGCCCAGCTTCCAGGCACAATCCCTGTATTCCTGTGCTGGCCAGGCTCTGCCACAGCCTCCAGCTAGTGGCACCCTCATGGAGGAGGACTTTTGTGATAAGAAGCTCTTTGTGTTCTGCTGAGGCCAAGTTTCCCCTTTTTTTTTTTTTTTTTAATGGAGCATCCATCCAGCATCTCTGGGGCACACGATGTCTCATCTGCAAGGCATTTTCACTTGGATGGAAAAAAATAATTCTGTGATTAATTCCTGCCTAGCAAGAGCACATACAGGAGAATTTCCAAAACATATGGGCTAAATTAGCACCTGCTGGGCTGCAGAACCAGCATTTATTTGATTTAGTTGTACTTATTTTAAGTAGTTGGAGTGGGGTCCAATCTTCCATATAATTTTCTGCTGGATCAGTCCTAAACAGACCCAACCTCCATCTGGGGAAAATAGCCAGAATTTACCTGGACTGCAATTTTTCTCAACCTGCTCATTGTAGTCATTGTCACCTTTTTCTGAGCGAGATTATCTTGTTTCTCTCTCTTTGAAGGCAGCAATATTTAGAGTCTGTCACTCTTCAATTGCACAGTTTCAATAAAGAGGAATGAAACGTTCACAGACACATTTTCAACCATCATTTTCACAGTACTTACAGTGTGCTGTAAATGCAATTCTTCAGGCAACAAAGTGCTGGATGTTATTGCTCAATGGACAGGATGGACACTTTGGAGGGGAAAGTACAAGGGAGATGTAATAAAATATTCAGTTTGTCGCAGCACCCTGCGTGTCGGAATTCTCCCAGGAAGAATAACATCCTGATGCTTTTCACCCTGGGGCTGATTCTGATTGTCTCCTCTTTGTCAAACCTCTCTGCCTGACCACCTGGCTGGTCACCCCAGCATTCTCCCTGCTCCTGTACACGGTGTGCTTTATTCTTCCCTTTGTCTGCACCGCTCAAAAGGGCCGGCAGAGAACGGTGGGGAATTTGGGATGAGGATGGAACACGAGCCTTGCTTCGGAGAAGGGTTTTTGTATTCAAAGGATGTTTGTAAAAATAGAATGCATTGAGAGGATAGCAAACAGCCTGGAGGTAAAACTAAGCATGCAAAAGATATCTGTAGCGAGAGCCTCGGAAAACATTATCAGTGGCTAAGTAATGTAATGTTGTTAATTAGTTTGCCACACACCAGCCTTGCAGCCCCAGGCTGTGCTCTCATCACATTTCCAAGCTAAACAAGCTTGGGCTGGGTCAGTTCAGGGTTGGGAGACCTCCAAGGAAAAGCTGGGGTGTTGGGAGACATGCCCTGGATGTGTGTGCTGACCCCAGAACCCCCCATGCCCTGGGCTGATCCCAGCAGGAAAGGGGGGATTCTGCCCCTCCCAGGTGAGAGCCCACCTGCAGAGCTGCCCCAGCCCTGTCCCAGCACAGGGAGGAGCTGGAGCTGCTGGAGAGAGCCCAGAGGAGGCTCCAGGGGGATCAGAGGGATGGAGCAGCTCTGCTGGGAGGAAAGGCTGGGAGAGCTGGGGCTGTTCACCCTGGAGAGGAGAAGATTTAGGATGAACTCACTGTGGCTTTCCAGGACGTGAAAGAAAGATGGAGAGAGAATATTTACAAGGGCCTGTACTGACAGGACACAGGGAATGGCTTCAAACTGCCAGAGAGTGGGTTTAGAGGGGATATTGGGAAGGAATTCCTCCCTCTGGGGGTTCTGAGGCCCTGGCACAGGATGCCCAGAGCAGCTGGGGCTGCCCCTGGATCCCTGGCAGTGCCCAAGGCCAGTTTGGACACTGGGGCTGGGAGCAGCCTGGGACAGTGGAAGGTGTCCCTGCCATGGCAGGAGGTGGAAGGGGACAAGCTTTAAGATCCCTCCAACCCAACCCATTCTAGGATTCTGTCACAGATGTTTAGCACTTCACAAAAACACTTGAGATGCTTGTGGCTGTTCACCAAACACTGGAGTGCATCCCCTAACTGTGTACTCCAAACTCCTCCATTCCTGCTCCAGAGGCAGGAGAGCCAGGCCAAACCAGTAGCAGCCTCCTGCCCGTGATATCTGCTGTTCCAGCTTGCACTTGGTGATGGGATTTATATTCCCCACGGGTATCTTCCAAACTCATCTGCTTGGGGGAATGTTTTTTTTTTTTTCTCCTCCTCAGTGCTCCACTTTGTAGTACAGCTATTATTGTCTCCAGAGGGTAGTAATTGTAAAATCACAAGATATTTAGCTTTAAGTTATGATTGCAGCATGAAACAGGCTTTTTTTTTTTTTTTTTTCTTCTGTTTTCCAAAGCAGAGCAAGTAAAACTTCTTTTAATACACCAAATTCCAAGCTCTGGTCCAAATATACCCACTGTGCAGCTTCCTCTATTTCAGCAGAATTGCTGAAGAAAGTTGGTGTGTGTAGAATTCCAGGCCTGGAGGAGAGTGCTCTCCCTGTGCTCTGAGCAGCTGCCTGGGGCTTTCCAAATGGAATTTAAGTGTTGGCTTTCAGTGCAGCTTTTCCAGTGGCTCATCTTTTTTTGTGACTCAGGGTGTGTTGATGTTGGAAATGTTCCTGTTATTGGAGCACCTCTGTCTCCTGTGGAGCTTTTCTGATCACCTGGGATTATCACCATCAGATTTATCTGATGGGATGATGGAATGATGTTCCACCAGGCAGGGATGAGGTGCTGCCTCTCAGGATCCAGGTGGAAGATGCTCCAGGCTCCCAGTGTGGAGCATCCCTACAGGTAGCTCCTTCTGTGCCACCTTCATGGGGAACGTTAACAACAGATTCCCAGCTCAGCAGTGCAGGGAAACATGGAAAATCTGGACAAACCTGCCCAAAGCCACTACTGCAATGTGTGCCTGGATTTCCTGAACAGCTGGAAGAGCTCAGAGGGCTGGAAATACAACCACCACCACACAGAGAGGTGCACATCCCATTTCTGATGTATGCATCCTCATTGCTCCCAAGAAAACAATATTTCTGCTTCTGAATCCTGATCAGGTGCATCAATGAGATACTAAAAACCTTTTATTTGTTCATTCATTGGCTCTGTCAATGTTTTTCCTTGTTTTTCTCTGATCAGGAAAGAATTCAAATAGAAAATGGAACTCTCCTCATCCCCATGCTGAATCTGTCAGACTCAGGCCTCTATCAGTGCGTGGCAGAAAATAAATATGACACCATTTATGCCAATGCTGAGCTGAGGGTGATTGGTGAGTAAATGTCACTAAAATGTGCAGGTATCAGTAAAAAGGACACTTGTTGAAAAAAATCTGAATTTAAGAAAATAGGAGATGAAACCTGGCAGCTCAAACCTGATATTTCTTTGCTTTTTACCCACATGGAAATGTGGTTTTTTTAGTTTAATTTCATGGCTTGTTGGGGGAATGAATCTAATCCATGTGTGGGGTTTTCTTATTATCACATATACACCAGTTTAATGAATGCTGTTTCTCACTTAGTCTGCATTATTAATAGTTATTCTGCAGGTTTTAAAAATTATTTCAGAAAGGAGGGGAAATAGTTTTAGCTATAAACGAAGAGTATATGGCAAATATGGACATAAACAAGTAACTTGGAGCAAGGAATCTCATTAATGATAACCAGAGATGAACATGAATGGAACTTGCTCATATACTGTAAAAGTATTCTGTTCTGGACTTCGAAATGTAAAGTTTGCTCAACAGCCAAATATCAGTGAAGCTGGTAAAACACAGACTTCAGGAGCACCCAATGCCTTGTGTTTTCTCCTTGTTCAAGAGTCAATTTTCACATAAGCTGCTGGAAAAATAGACATATTTTCAGAAAACAGAGTAGGTCTATGAAAAGAAAGCCAGAGTAGAACTGTGCTCGTGACAGAATACTCTCTGCAGATGAATATTTGTGGCTGGATCAGGAGTGTGAGGTTTATCCTGCTTGGGAATCTTGTCTTCCATCATGGATAGACCAGTTCTCCCAGATTTCCTCAGGAAAGTTTGTCAGAGCCCACAGTTCTAGGTAGACAGCTTTAGAAACAGAATTAGAATTCTTTGGTACTTAGATACATTTTTAATGTTAGATTTAGATTAACTCTTGCAGAAATCTAAAATCCAAAAGAATCATTGAACTCTCTGGCTGAACTCAAAGAGAAGAATTTGGCAAGTTCATTTAGTAGATCTCTTCTTCCTTCTTTCTCTTTAGCTGCAGCCCCTGATTTTTCCAGAAACCCCGTGAAGAAGCTGTCTGTTGTTCAGGTTGGAGGGGAAGTTACAATCAGTTGTAAACCCAGTGCTTCTCCCAGAGCTGGCGTTTCCTGGAGAAAGGGCTCGGAGGTTCTGCGCCAGAACAAAAGGTACAGGCTGCAACCAACGACTGGGCCGCTGAATTTTCTCTGTTTTGACATCATTTAAAGCTCATTGAAGCTCAGCTGGCTCAGGATTGCTTTTGGCAGCTGGTTGATGGGAATGCCAGAGGCCTCTTTGTCTTCAGGGTGGCCGTGGAGCTCCGTGGGTACAAAGCGGGGTGAGCGCCGGGCCGCAGCGAATCCACGCGGGCGATGACTGCGTGATCCATACGTTTGTGCTCAGCATCACTTAATCCACGGCCAGCCACAGGGCTGGAGGGAATCAGCTTCACCAGGAGACAGCCAGGGAGGTGGGATGTGCCCCCAGGCTGAGGCAGAATTGCTGGGCAGTAACCCCCAGCCTCCCCGGCCTGTCGCTCCCGTTCAGGCAGGGTTGAGCTGCTGGCCCAGCAGTGACACGCCCTTGCCAACTGCTTTGGGTCAGGTGGGCTTTGGTGAGGGCTGATTCCTTACTGCTGAGCTGCCAGCAATTTAATTCAAATTATTGAATTTCAATGCCCTCAGGCACAGGGCGGCATTGTTGGGGTGGACAATCGCCATGGAGTTGGACCCCATGATCCCTCTGGGTCCCTTCCAGCTCAAGCTTTTCCATAATTCTATAATTCCACACTAATGGCAATTAAATGGGGGAATATTAAAATCAAAGGGTCTTACTGACAGAAATGAGGGATATTGTATGCAACATACAGCCCTGAGGATATTTCCATACACAAATGGAGACAGATGGATGAAATGGGCAGCAGAGTCTTCAGAAGTGCTGAGAATGTCTGAGAGTCCTTCTCTGCATCTCTTTCAGTTCACAAATATAACAGCAACCCTCTCTTGTCACATTCTGTTGTCAGCCTTTGAAATCCATAATCAGTAATTCATGAAGCTCTGGCAACTGAGCACCAGATTTTCACACAGGACCACTTACTCAACGAGGTTGCTTTGGGTCACATCCAACTTCAAATGATGATAATTCTCTAAAACATTATCCCAAACTGTAACACACAGAATTGCTTCCCTATGCCACGCTGCAGGAATGTACAGTAGAGATAAATCACAGGAGTATTTATGAAAGATGGAGCAAATCTGAGAAGTTTACATAGGTGCTGCCAATGGAACAGAGAAATTTGGGTGAGCAATCCATCCCATGGCCATAGAGAACTTTCCAAGGTCTTTCCCCCCTTCAGTAGTGGCCATTTTATTTTCTTTTTAACTGCTCAGATGGAAAAGACTTTTCTAACCAGTGTTTAATCAAATCTTTATTTGTCTTCCGATTGTATTTTGATTGTATTGCCTGTTCCAGAGACTGAACTAAGCCTGGATCTTGAGGTTCCACTACTCTGATACTCCCTACCTGATTTACTGATAAAAGAAATATTTACACACTCCGTACAGTATTTACTTGTGCTCCTGTATTAATTTACTAACAATAATTCCGAGCACACTGTAATTTCTGAGTATCCCAGAAGGCTCCTGCTGCTGGGCAGGAGCAAATAACAGGAGCAGGATTTACAAAGGAGACAGAGTTTAAAGTCTGCATGCACATTATTGCCAGTGTGGCCACTGGTGCAAAGTGGAATTTATGAGGCTGTTTGATTATTAAATGACAAACTGGCTAATGCCATGGTTTAAAAAGGATGGGAAATAAATCATCAGTACAGTGTTAGTCCAGAGATCTCCCTGACAGAAAACAAAATGAAATAAGGGTTTGTGTGGCTGTAAAGTACATGGCTAATTAAAGTGCTGGAATTACACATAAAAAGAGAGGGAACATGGTCTGCCTTTCTCCACAGATATGATTAAACCCTGACAAAGCCTATTTCTGCTCCCGTTTTATCGTGCTGCAATTATAACCTTTATGGGCTCTTTTATTGGCCTTTTGTAAAATATTTGGTAGGGTTATAGTTGCTAAAAAAAGGAAAAACCAATCCCTTCCAGTTCTGGCAGCTGAACTGGGATGGGCTCATTCTTAAATAAGTCAGATCATGCAGCTGCATTTAAATTATTTAGACAAATTTAATCTTTTGTTAAAGAAATAGTGAAACCAGACCTATTCCACCCAAAGGGGGAAGAATATTCCTTCATTTTCATCTTTTTCCTTTCACTCCTGATAATAGGTTATTCCTGATAGTCCTGGATATGTGGTAACCACTCTCCCTGATCAGCTGAACTCTTGATATCACAGGAGAACTTTCCTTTATATTAAATTCAGTTTGTAAGTGTGTAAAGAGAAGTGTGCTGAATAGGAGCACAAATTATTAGATTTTTCATATTAATAGATCCACAATTAAATATTTTTAATTATATTTCTTCTGAGTTCTTGAGGTAATTTTTAGGTTTACAAAGCTGCAGTACTTGGGTCCTTGCTCTCTGAAAAATATCTTAGAATTTTTTGAAGGGTAATTTTCTGCATTTCTTGCTGGGGTTCAGCAGTGAAGGTCCTCAGCCCTCAGTTTACTTTTCAGGGCAGAGTTTTCTCCAGCCCCACTTGTCTTTCCCATCATTTCTTTGGCTCCAACCCACCATTGCTCAGCTCTTCAGCAGCTTGTCTGCTCTCATTTCTGTAAAATACTTTATAGCACTTGAAGCACACGTGTATATCCCGCAGAAAATGCCAAAATAATCCTTTTTTTTTATGCTAGATGGTGAAATAAAGCCTGAACATACCAGTACCACATCTGTTTGTTGTTCCCAGCCCTCTCCATTGAGTGTTTCCCTTCCAAATTTTCATCAATAACTCCATCCCACCCTTATTGGCAGGGATCAGGCCCTGAGTAACGGGATTTATCCGTGGTCCATGGTGCTGGCAGCTGAGAGAGGGAATTCCAGGTTATCAGCTGCAGGAATCCAAGGGACAATCCCACAGCTGGCTCCTCCTGGCTGGTTTTCCCTGCTCCCTCCCCATGTGATATCCACCAGTTCAGCTTCAGGTGCTCTCTTGGGCAATTATCCTTCTTCTTTGGGTCAAAATCTGGAGAAATGGGGTTTGGAGAACAATGTACTTCTGCAAGGGGCAGCTGTTTGGCCTTTGTTGAATAAAGAGCTTTTCCTGGAGTGTGCTGGGAGTTTTAGCTCGGTGTAGCAAGGAAACACAACAAAAACCAAGCTTTATGCTCCAGACTCCCTTCCCATGGAGTCTGACACAGATTTCAACTATTTTCATGTGTGTCACATCCTCAGTGCATGCAACAGGAGTTTTCTTCATCTCTCTTCTCGCTTCTATCCCCTCGTATCCAACTGAGGAAACAGAAGAGAAGAAAGGAACAATTCATATATTAAATAAAACAAATTTTCAAGTCTAGACACCGATCTCATCACAAATGTCTGTCTTCGTGCCTTCAGTGAATTCAGATTCGGGACCCTCGTGGAAAACTTATTTTACAAAAATTCCTTTTGATGGAAGCATTTAAATGGAAGGGAATTGGGCCTGGTTTTGCTTTGCCAGAGAGAGGTGCTATTCCCCCAGCCTGGGCTGAGCATCCCCAAGCACTGCAGTGAATGCATGGAAACATATGGGATTCACTTCACTCGGAATTTCAATGAGGAGAGCTGAGGGAAAACTGAGAAATGAGGTAGGCTGGAAGAATGCATTAGTCATATACAGCACTTTCCATGCATTAATAATCAGTAATAAGCAAATATTCATAATTTAAATTGTTTTTGGGGGCCCGGGCAAGAAGTACATTTAGAGATCATAAAAGATGCTCAATACTTGTTGGCTCCAAGTCTTGCTTGTAGGACACAGCTCAGTCCCAGCTCTGTGAAGGATGGGAATGGATCCTCTGCCATAAATAAAGCTGGAGAATTCTGTGTCCTGTGGCACACTTGGTTTTGGTGTTTTACACTCAGGTTGTTGCCACTACTCAGAGGAAAGGTGGGAAAACATTGAGGTGGGAAGCTGCATTTCATCAACACCTGGAAAGAGAGCGGAGCAGATGTTGTGATGGGTGGGGGAACTATCTGGGAATTGCTGAGTTCCTGGAGTATTTGGGAATTGCTGAGTTCCTGGAGCTGCCCCTTGGAGCCCAGGCTCGAGGGGGTTCTCCTGTTCCCAGGGTAACAGCCAGGACCCAGCAGTTTTCCTTAGGACCTGTTCTCCCACCACCCTCTGAGCACTCTGGGCCACCCCTTGCTTGTGCTTTCCTTCTGCTCCTCCACTGCTCACAGCCAGATTCCAAAACCAGGAGCAATTTAACACATTTAAACTTTTTTTGTTTGTTTGGTTTGGTTTTTTGTTTGGTTGGTTTTTTTGGTTTGGTTTTTTTGTTTGTTTGGGGTTTTTTTTTTTTGGTTTTTTTGTTTTTTGTTTTTTTTTTTGTTATTTGGGAAAAGGACTGTTTTGTGTCTGTGGATGGAATTAGACAAACAGGGAGTTTAAAAGTCTGCAGCTCCTCCTGAGGGGCAGCTCCAATCTCTGTTCCCTGTGACAAGGACAGGGAATGGCTGGAGCTGTGCCAGGGGATCTTTAGGTTGGATTTTTAGGGAAGGCTCTTCCCACAGAGGGTGCAGGGAATGAACACGGCCCTGAGGCTGCCAGAGCTCCAGGAGTGTTTGGAAAACCCTCCCAGGGATGCCCAGGGTGGGATTTTGGGGTTGGACTCTGATCCTTGTGGGTCCCTCCCAGCTCAGCTTCCCCTGGGATTATTTGGTAAACAGGAGAAGCCCTCACTCAGTGCCCTGATCAAACAAAATGCATTGTCTGTGAAACAGTGTTTCAGCTCCAACCAATTTGAGCAGAAATGTGTCAGGACAGTTCAGCAAACTTCAGGGAAACATTTCAATTACCAGAATGTCAGTGCTGTTGGTTTAGCTTCAGAATATCCGTTATCCTGGAAAATAAATTTAAAAAATCTGCTTGGGGAGGAATCAAGACCAAATGGATAGAAAATTCTAAAATTTGCACTAGTCTGCTAACAAAGGAGGAGATTGATGGCACTTGACTATTCTTCAGCTGAAGTCAATATGCAGCCTAAGGGAGTTATTTACTTGTTCTTGGCAGGTGCCTCCCTCTCAAATGAGACACCAAACTTAGATGAGCAAAGCTGGGGGAATGAAATCCATCCACAGTGTCTGAAAAAAGCCTCAACTGCCTTGAAGTCAAAGCAGATGAGTAGCACAGGCAAAGAGGAGTCAGGCTGCTTAATGCCACAAACCACCCTGCTTTCCTCACCCACTGCTTGCACATAAAATACCCCAGATATTTGCATGCAGGTGCAAAGTTCCATATAAAATCTATTTTTCATATGATATTCCAGAACTTACTGTTCTATTCCCAGCTTTCCACAGCAATGCAGTAGGCTGAATAGCACTGGGATATTAATTTTACTATTATTTTATTTTTTAAGTCTGGTTTTTGAAGCCTGGATTAAGTGTGTCTCTGTTTTTTATCCTCCTTGCTTTTCCACCACAAGGAGTTCTGCATAGCTTTGATGAGATGCCTTAACCCTTCTATCTTATCAGTGTCTGTGCGCTTGTAAAGAAGTTCATTTCCTATTTTAGTATTTAAATAGAGCACTTGAAGTGTGGGCATCAGCAATCAGAGCAATTCCAGCTATCTCAGACACCACTGCTGAAAGACAACACGAATACAAATTAAGCTTATCTGTTGATGAAATCCCACTTTTGCCTGGAGAACCAATGGGATTGATTCCACCTCTGCTAAATTTAATGAATCACTTCAGCTCCATTCCTTGCTTACAAACAGATTGACAGGAATCAAAAGCACAGATTTACCTGCCCTCTTCCAGTGTTTGATCCGAAGTTACTTTTTAAGGCACAAAAACTCCTACAGAACCTGGGGTTGCTGATTAGAAGTGGCTTTTATCTCTGCAACCCCAGTGTCACAGCACAATTGGTGCTAACCAGACAAACCCCACCATCACACCATTCCTCAGGGAATGCTGAGAGCTGCAGGAAGTATTTTCTGGCTAAAAATATCCAGTGCTGGCACCACAGTGGTCCTGGTTTCAGGCAGAAAAGAGAAAGGAATTGCAGAGAACTGGGAGAGGCAGTCCCAATGTATTTACTGAGGATTTATTTGCTCTCAGCAGGGAAGTTTGTGTGGTTTTGGTGTTGGCTGTAGGCATTTTCCAGTGCTGGCCCCTGAACAGTGCCACTGGGTCTGGGAGGAACATCACACATGGCAGCACCCACAGGAATCTCCAGAGCTGGTGATATTGGCAGAAGAGAAGTTTTACAACCAAAGGGTTGTCAGAAAACACCCCAAACTCTCCTTAAGTACCTTCAGTCTTTCCTTCTTCTCCATCTTTCTGGTTATTTTATTCTTGTTCCCCACGCTGAGGCTGAAGGCAGGGGAATGGAAAATTTGACTGAAAGATGAGAAGGGAGATAAGGAGAAGGAAGAACGAGCGCAGATGATGGGAAGAAAAAAAGAAATACTTTATTTTTCCTTCTTTATCTTATTTTCCTTTGTTTTTCCCCTTTCTTCTCTCTCTGTTCTGTTTCTATTTGAAGTCAAGGCACTGCAGAGTAACGAGGAGGCAGGAGGGGACCCCCATTGCTACCTGACCCAGGCAGCAGCCAGAGGATATTGGTGCAGGGGAAGACAAGAGAAAAGGGTTTTTCCTTTCTTTTCTCTCTTCTTGGAGAGTTTCACAACAGAACAAGCCAATAAACCTAATTTCATCCTGCACTGCTGAGTGCTCAGTGCCAGTGTCTAGCACACCAGATAATGGGAGCATGGAGGAAGTAAATGAAGCAGATGTTCTCACGTGAAAAAGAGGATTTATTACAACTCCCCTCTGCAGGACACCTCTCTAATGCAATTTGAAATTGTTCCCACTCAAGTCATGACAGCACTGTTAAGGGGAGTCTTTCCAAGGGGCTGTCCTGCATGCTGAGATGTCCCAGGAAATCTGTCACTCTTCCCTGTCACAAGGAATTGCAATAATCCAAACCCCAGTGAGTGTCAGTGCTGTGCCCTCTCCCAGCTCGTGTCCCGTCCCTGCTCCATGCACATTTTCTGATGGATGTTCAGGATTCCATCCAAAGCCAGATAATCTCATTGGATTTTTTTCCACTGAGCAGGCTGGGAATCAAGGTTCCTAATTAGGAGTTTGCAGGAAACAAAGTAATGAGAGAATGCAACCTTCTGTGCTTCTCTTCCAGTCCAAGTTGTGCTGCCACGCACATCGTCACTGCTGGGGGTATTGCTGCAGCATCAAAAATGCCAGTGGGATGGAAAACATGCACCAGATTTGGAAAACATGCACCAGATTTGGAAAACATGCACCAGATTTGGACAACGTGCTCCAAATTTGGAAAACCTGCACCAAATTTGGAAAACATGCCTCAGATTTGGAAAACATGCACCAGATTTGGAAAACATGCTCCAGATTTGGAAAACATGCACCAGATTTGGACAACTTGCACCAGGTTTGGACAACATGCTCCAAATTTGGAAAACCTGCTCCAAATTTGGAAAACATGCACCAAATTTGGAAAACATGCCCCAGATTTGGAAAACATGCTCCAAATTTGGAAAACATGCCCCAGATTTGAAAAACATGCCCCAGATTTGGAAAAAAATACGCCAAATTTGCTACACAGGCACCAAATCAAAGATTCTGATCCCCAGAGTGATGTGACAATTAGAGGGAAAAACAATGTGACATTAGAGGGAAGAGATCAAGGTGTGTTGAGGAGGTGACATAAAGGAGATTGATTAACAAAGAATCACAGAATGTTCCAGGTTGGAAGGGATCCACAAAGAGCACCAAAGCCCAGCTGCTGGCCCTGCACAGGAGAAACGTGGTGGGCACAGGGACTGCAGCCAGGCAATTTCCAGGCATGATGAACAAAGAATCCTCCAGGGAGGGATTTCTGGGGTCATTTGGAGTGGGAAGGGTCATGTGAGTGAGAGCACCTTGGAAAAGTGGCTGATGGTTGAAAGATCTGTAAGAGGCCACAAAGAGCTCTGGTTTAGCCATGGGATTTTGGGAAACAAAGGAATGTTGCTCTTCATTTCTCCTTTTCCACAAGAGCTAAAAATCTTCTTGGATTTTCAGTGAAAGGGAACTCTGGAAAAGGAAAGGAAAAGCTGAAGGGACACACACAAGTGACAGAATGTGACTAGCACATCAAAAAGACAGAAACTTTCCATGCAAGGATGTGGGTCTGGGGCTTCAGTGAACCACACCCAATCCCCATCACTGTCACTCAAACTGGGCTTAAATTCACCAGCCCAGGGAGGATTGTCCCAGGTTTCCTGCAGGTCCACAGGGAGCCCAACCAACAGGCACAAGAAATTAGAGGTGATGAACCTCTAATTGATGGGGTTTGGAGCTGGATGGGGTTTGGAGCACCCTGGGATAGTGGAATGTGTCCCTGCCCACGGAGTTTTAAGGTCCCTTCCACTCCAAACCATCCTGGCATTCTCTGATTCTACTTTGTGGGTTTTTGGTCCCTGATTCTATTCCAGGTTTTCTAAAATCCAAGCAGGGCCATGCTGGTGTCAGCTGCTTGTTGTCTGGACAGAATTCTTTAAGGTTACCAGCAGGTTTTATTGTTCTTTGGGCTTCTGAAATGTGTTCTGACAAGCAGAGAGGGAAGCAGCTTCCTGCAAGTGAATGAAACTCCCACACAGAGGGCAATCCAGGGCCTTCTGTACTGGTTAAATTCTACTTAAATCCCATATTAAGGGCTTAGTTTTACATCTGGAGTGAATTTAGTTGTGTGAAGGGCTGAGTCAGAGCTCCTGATAGTGTCTGGATCATAAAAATGATGATTAATGGTGGGATTAGAATAGTGCCAGTGCGGACATCCCATCCTGCTCTGGAAAAGCTTTTGTCTGATGTAGTGGAGTTAGAAAGATTTCATAAAACCAGCAGAACTTGGAAGATAAAGGAACTGGCAGCTGTTTTATTTGGCAGTTCTGCTCCTTTTCTGCTTTTCTTTCCCATACACACAGAGGTGCTGTTGCCCAGTATTCCCTGGCTGCCAGTTCTGGGATGTGTCACTACAAGACATTTTGGGCACATTTGGGTGCTTTTGTCACTTTTTTCCTTTGGCCATCACAGAGGAACATCTGCCTCACATTTAATCCTTGAGTGTGTTACAGACAGGACAAAGCAATTTTTGCAATTTTACGTTAAAGGCAGCAGCAGCTCCTGAAAATCCTGTGTTTTCTCTGGAATCTGTATGATGGAGTACAGCTCAGTTCAGATGGCTGTATATATTTACATAAATAAATATTTGTGGTCCCAATTGCAGGGATTTGATGCAAAAATAATTCTATTTTTAGGAAGAGGGGAGACTTTTAAGAAATAGGATGGAAGAGTTCTAGTGTCACGTTTTATAATTTCTAATAATATTCTTTTCTACAATATTTTAAAAAGACTATTTGGCTGGATTGTGTAATTTTGTTTTGATCCAAATAGTTAAAAGATTATAATGACATTTATTTGATTTCCAGTTAATTGTCAGTCAACCCTGAAGCTCATTTATATCAGCATGCAGATAAGGAAAATCTTTTTAAGCGCAGTTTATTAAATGGCAACACTATTAGCATACAAATTATGCTCAGAATAGAATAAACAGGTACAAAGATCATTAACATATGATACAGACAGTCAGATCTCAGATGGGATTCAGTGGGACCTTTTCAAAAATACCAGGGCTGTCAGCAGCAGGGACAAGTCATTCACTCAGCCAAACTTTACTCACATTTCCATCTGCATAAATCACTGCTAATTCCGAGTCGTTTGGGAGTTGTGCTCATCTTTCTGCCCCTCACTCACTTCCCTTTGTAGTTTTTAATGCAGCCTCTCCTGCTCCTCAATCTTGGTGAAATTAGAGGAGTCAGATATTGTCTCAGTGTCTGGCAGCATGTCTGGAGAAATTTATAAACAATATATCTTTGCACAGCCTGGAAATAAAGAGGGGGTTTGCTCCTGAGCAGCAGAGGGAGGCTGAGCAGACATGGTTTCAAATAGGATTTCTCAGATAATAAAAATTACTTTGCCTCTGATTTCATCAGATCCAGATTCCTCTCTTTATCAGCACAGTGCCGTGATGAGGCTTCAATAACGCTGGGAGGTGTCAGATATGAGAGGCAGACAGGAGACAAGGAGAGGGAATCTTTACAAAGTACCAGGGTTACTTTATTTGGCAAAGAATTACACCCTTGAAGGGAGAGCTGCCCTTCTGGCAGTGCTGAAAGCTGCAGAATCCACCCAGTTTTGCACGGATCCAGCTCAAGATTTTGATGGGGATTTCAAAGCCCTTTGCTGTTTGAATCCATGCATTTCATATCCATGAATTAACATCCCCCTCTCCCAAAAACAGATTGGCTGAACAATGCAGCAGCGCACAAAGCTACCCCTGCTGCACTTTTAAATCTAATGACTTGACACCTCTTTCTTTTCTGAGATTTTATTTCCTCTATCAGCCTTGTTAAATACATATTATTCTTTCATGCTCTTAAGATCAAAGCAAATAGCCATCAACAATCTTTTGTTCACACGAGACAACACGTTCGGAGATGGTTTGTTTGGCCTGGTTAATTAAAAGCTGTACCTATCATCCCTGCTTGATTTCTCAAGTTCTTGACTTAAAAAGTATGTGTGACAATTTTAATGAGCTCTCACCTCTTCCCCACAGCCTCTGGCTTCTGCACAAACTTTGCAAACTCTTCTTTTTGAACATCACACGGAGCTCTGACTCCAGCAGATCCCGGGGAAGCTGTTTGTTTTCCCTCCCTGCACATGGTGCTCATCTCATCTCCTGATGGAGTCACTCAGAGGGGAATTTTAATATTTACATCTGATGGGTTTAAAGTAAAAGAGGGTCAGGTTAGATTAGGAATGAGGAGGAAATATTTCACAATGTGGGTGACAAAATGCTGGCACAGGGTGCCCAGAGCAGCTGGGGCTGCCCCTGGATCCCTGGCAGTGCCCAAGGCCAGGCTGGACAGGGCGTGGAGCACCCTGGCATAGTGGAAGGTATCCCGGCCCATGGATCTGGATGATCTTTAAGGTCCCTTCCAACCCAAACCATTCCACAATTCTATATGGGATAATATTTCTGTGTATTCCCAACTCGCCCTGGCGTGCAGGAACTTTGCATGAATAGTCAGAACTGGATTTTCATCTCTTCTTTTGCTCACAGCAGCTTGGTTTAATTCAGCTGCTCACCCAGAGGAAGCACCAGGTAGAAGCACAGGAGAAAGCAGGACTCTGATCAAGATTTAAGCATTTTGTAAATCAGAAATGCCAGCCTAGAGTTAGGCTGGGCTTAAGCAATCCCTTGCTGCCTCAGAGCTTTATGAACTCAGCTGGCTCCTGAGTTCTTCCTTCTCCTCCTTCTTTCACAGTGCTGCATTTATCAGATCTGCTTCACATCTTGTGCTTTTGGTCCTTTGACAGGCACTTATTTACTTATTGAGAGAAGTCCAGTTTTCCTGGCAGACAAAATATTCTCCTCGCATTGTGTTGGACAAGTTAAACTTTTCTGTCTCCTCACAGCACTTGGAATTACCTTGTCTTGTGATGCAGCTGCTAAGAATTATTATCTATAGCCTTCACACAGCCTCAAATGTTGTGAAAAGGAATGGTTTGCTGCAAGCCTTTCAGCAGGTGAGACGTGCCTTTCACAGCTTCTTTTTAAACCATTTGTCAGAGCTTGATCCAAAGCCCATTAAAGGCAGTATTCCCATGGCCTTCTGCATCACAGCTCCCTGATTTGGGAGAGAAATGGGAGAGGACAAAGTGCAGCCCCTCTGAACCCACCCACGGCACCAAGTCGTGGCTCTGAGGGAGTTTGGGGCAGCTTTGCTGTTCTTGGCACCTGGGGCAGCATTTCAGAGGGTGCTGTTGTTTTTCTGCTTGCATTTGAAATGCATCATTCTGATTTTCTACCGTGCTCTGTCTTCCCATCCCTCTCCTGTCACAGACCTCAGGACAGCTGGAAATTTCTCACTTTTTTTTAACATTTTTTTTTTCATTCCCTTCCTCACTAAAATAATTACTCTGGAGTCCTTTGTGCTCTTACACAAATTCTGCCTGAGTGTCTTATTTACTGCTCGCTCTAATTGTTGTTAGGTAGCCTGACCTGTTTCAAACAACTCAGGAGCTTTTATTTAGCAGATTTTCTCTCTCCTAAGCTTCGTTTTGATCCATTAAAAGAGCCATTCCATCCTCAGCCTGCCCAGCCACTGAAATATTGTTTCAGAAGAGCATTTCTTCAGATCAAACGTGACACTGCCAGCCTCTGAGTGGGTACAAACCCCTCTTAGTGGCTAAATGAGAGAGATGGGAATTATCAAGGTCTCAATTCATCATGAAGAATACAGGGATGAAAAATCTGAGGCATGACCAAACTTCAGTGGAAAAGCTGTAACCAGAATCCACAGGGGCTAAGGCAGAGCTTTCAAAGCTTCTCCCCTTTGCTATTCTGTATTTTACAGACTGTTTTTTCCTGTGTATTTACCTACATTGAAGCTTTTGGGGTTGGAAATTGTCTTTTTTATTTTTTTTTTTGCTTTATGCCTCTTCTGGATTTTAATTTGCACCTAAGAGCTTTTAGGCGCAACTGCAGTAAAAGTATCAGGTCATCAATATTTGATGGAGAGAAAGACACCAAGGTGGCTTGTTATGAATTATTATTCAGGTACCCAATTTATGAGCATTTGCTGATTCACACTGGAATCTCTTTGGATACTGTTTGATGAACACCATATGTTACCCAGCCACTCGATTGCATCCCCTATTTTATCACCAGCAGTTTTTCTGGTGGTTGATGCAAGCTGATGGGAAGAAAGGCATCATTAATGCAAAAAATATTGCAGAGGCAGAAGGGGAACACTTGGAAATGTTTCTTCATGTTCAAAGATGCCTTTGGAACAGCCATAGGTATGTGAGGGAGAGGACCCAGGGGTCCTGTGTTGGTGCACAGCTGTGACACCAGCTCAGTTCATGGGATCACAGAATCCTGGAATAGCTTGAGTTGGAAGGGATGTACAAGGATCAGAAATGCTGCCCCAGGTGCCAAGATCCAGCTCCTGGCCCTGCCCAGACACCCCAGCAATCCCACCCTGGGCATCCCTGGGAGGGTTTTCTAAACACTCCNGCTTGAGTTGGAAGGGATGTACAAGGATCAGAAATGCTGCCCCAGGTGCCAAGATCCAGCTCCTGGCCCTGCCCAGACACCCCAAATCCCACCCTGGACATCCCTGGGAGGGTTTTCCAAACACTCCTGGAGCTCTGGCAGCCTCAGGGCTGTGCCCATTCCCTGGGGAGCCTGGGCAGTGCCAACACCCTCTGGGGGAAGAACCTTTCCCTAAAATCCAGCCTAACCCTCCCCTGGCACAACTTCATTCACCCTTCCTTATCCAAAAAATACCATTCAGCTGACACATCTGTGTATTGAGGAGGGGACTTTGCTTCCTCCTATTTTGTTCTGTTCCTGTTCAATATGATGGATTATTAAACCTGAACTTATTTCCTCACTGTGCCACAAGTGGCAAACCCAGAGCTGCTGCAGCACCTGGTGATTATTGCCAAGGAAACAAAGATTTTTTCACTCAAGCCTAAATCCCTTCCCCTCCCAGTAGCACCACAGGGGCATCTCTGCTTGTCCTGGTCCTAAATCCACCCCACCCTGCTCAGGAGCAGATCTTTGTGCAGGGAAAGGTCAGATGAGGGTGGGACACATGAAATTAGGGGGATATAAACCAGAAGATCACCAGAAATCCAAGTTTAGCGCTTCTCCTTCCCAGCTGAGCTGTTGGGAGGGTGTAACAGGAGCAGGACAAGGTCTGATGTGTGTTCCACTTGCAGTTACAAATGTATAAATGCCAGAATGGGAAACAGAAACACACTGTGATGGGTTTTTTTTTGTGTGTTTAATGGTTCTGATGCTGCTGCCAGCTCCAACTTCTGCTCTTGTGATTGTTCATTTCCTTTAATAATTCAGTACATCACCCAATCTTATGTTGTTAGTAATAAATATTAAATACCCAAGCTGTGATGCATGAATTAGATATTTTCTATTTTATGAAAGGAGCCTTGTATTAGAGTTAAATGTCAATTAAATGAGGGATATAAAAAATGATGCAGTGCTGCTGTGAGTGAATGGAGCCTGGTTTCCTGTGGAGTTGTGGCTTACACTGAATTTTTTTGAGTGCAAGGAAATGTGGCATTTGGGTGCAGATTCTCTGATGCCTGTTGAGGACTGAACTTTGTGTCAAGAGGAGGTGCACATAGAGACCCTGACCCCATCTTTATGAAACTTCCAGGACCTTCATGTCTTAAATTTCTTCTAAACTCAGAAAAAAAAATTTGTTCATGTTCCACATTTACCAGGTGGATGTTGAAGAACTGGGGAGAAAACCCCCCACAATATTACAGAATAATATTTTCTGTGCTAAAGTTTGGCTATGATTTGAAAATCCTCTACTTTTAGATGTGTGTTCTGTGTGGTTCTGTAGAAAATCCCCCAAATCCTGAAGTCCTGCCCTTGTATGTGACAGCAGAAGAGTACCAGATACAGTGACAGCTTATCCCAGGAAATCATATCCAGTCCTTGTCCTGACTTACATCCCAAAGCATCTCAATAACATGAAAAAATAAAATATGAACAAGCTTAAAAATTAATTTTGTCCATAAAACCCAGGAGTGGTCCTGAAATTACCATTAAATGCAATTTCCCCAATACTCTGCAAACTGATATAAACAGCTCAGTGACTCCAAGGTGGTTTGAGGGCCCCATGAGACAGTGATGGATTTGATCTGGCTCCTTGGCTTGTGAGGTGGCATTTGAGCCTCTCAGCCAGTCTGATAATATCTTTTAATAATCTTGACAGAACTCCACGGGCAGCTGGGCTCACACACAACCTTAGCTTGGCTTAGGAGCACTGGGATCTGTAAAAAAACAACAACAACAAAACCATGGTAAAATAGAACACAAGTAAATAGCAAGTTGAGCCTTTTGACTTTTTCTTGAGATACCAGATTTTGCTGTAAGAAAGCCACCTGGAAAAGTGAATGACCAACCCCAGTTTGCCAAGAAAACATTTCTAATATTGAAATTAATAAGCAGAAGAGGTGAAATATGGTTAACACATATCCAGCTTGCTGTAGAAGAGAAAAATCATGATGGAAACATTTAAATATTAAAAGTAGCACTGCATTTCTGTTACTATTCTTCTACCAGAAGTCTTTTTTATTTCTATTTTTCCATTGTGGCCCAGGGAAGTTGTGGATTCCCCATCCTTGGGAGTGCCCAAGGCCAGGTTGGATGGGGCTTGGGGCAACCTGAGATGGTGAAATTGTCCCTGTCCATGGCAGGGGTGGAATGAGCTTTAAGATCCATCCAACCCAAGCCATTCTGGGATTCTGGGGTTCCATTTTGTTTGTTTTTTTCCCCAGGGTGGTGTTCCTGGAGGATGGCAGCCTCAGGATCTCCAACATCTCCAAGGTGGATGCCGGGGTTTACACTTGTGTAGCCACCAACCAGTTTGGAACTGCCAGAAACTCAGGGAACCTGATTGTGAAAGGTATTTCAGTATTTCATTCTTTTGTGGACCGAGATGAGCTTTAAAAACCCTTCCAACCCAAGTTTCTCTGATTTTGTAGCTGTTTTATTTTAATTTTCTTCTTTTCAGCAGTATCAGAATGGTTGCTGTAGCCTGCAGTGCGACCTCCTCCTTAACTTTGCATCTGGCAAAAATCTCTTTAATATTCACCTTCTGACAGAGCAATTAGCACTGATACAGCTCAAAGTGTGACCTGAGATGGGGCTGCAGCACAGCCAGCAATGAAGGCACCAAGAACTTCAGGGTTTCTGCAGCTCTGACTTCATTAAGGTTCTCCCCCTTCCACATGTCCCATACATTGTGGCAATATGGGAAAATCCCATTAAAACATGAAAAAAATCCCTATTTTGTGTGGCATTTATGAAGTTTATTAAAACACCAAGTAACAACATGGTATAAAAATGATCTTGTTTGCAGGGAACATTTGTTTTTGTTTCCCCTCTGGAGAAGTTTGGGCTGTTCAATTATAGGCCTCATTGCTTCAGCATTATTTTCAACTGAAATGTCAGAACTTGGGAAAGCATAGCTAATGTGCAAATTAAGTTTATTGCTGCTCATTGAGTTGTTTATTCTTTGTGGGAGAAGTCTTTATTACACCTCCAGCACTCACATCTCCCCTCTTTTCTCCTCTGGAATGGGATTTGCCATATAATGCATGTTTGCTGTTGCTAAGCAAGATAGATGGATAAGGCAGAACCAAGAGCTTTTAAGAAGCTTTTAAAAGTATTTGAGATGGAAGTTTTGAAGACAAGCCCATAAAAGAAGTAAAAAATATCACCCAAGTGAACATTCTGCATTAGTGGGGATGAGGAGAATACAACAAGAAGTTCAAGAGGATGGGAATACCATAATAAATTAATTTATTTTTTGTTATCACTACAAAAAAACACACCTCATGCCCAAACCCAGCGTAATTCCCAAAAGGAAAGTTCTCAAGATTTATTTGGTGGAGGTAAACAGTTTCAGGCCAATAATAAAGGAGATTTCTTATGATAACAGCAGTTGGACGGGGCTTGGAGCAGCCTGGGGCAGTGGAAGGTGTCCCTGCCCATGGCAGGGGTGGCACTGGATGGGATTTAAGGTCCTTTCCAACCCAAACCATTCCAGAATTCTGTGATTTAAGAATCACTTCAATCCTGGAGTTAAACTGTGATGAGCATTGAACTAACCCAGCTCGTGCACATTTCCTTCTCCTCCTCTCACATTATTTTCAGATCATATTAATATTGTTGAAGTGATTCTGCTCTCATTTTCTACATGTGTCTAAATTCTCACCACTTTATAACACTTGCATGCACAAAAGCTTTATTCAAGGGAATTGCTTACAACAAAGTGGTTGTTATCTCTAATCTGTCTGCCAGTCATATCAACAAAAGTGAAGCCATATAAACCCATTTCTTTCCCCTTCAGCGAGCTGATACTTCCCTTCATAAGAGCTGCAAGTTTGGGTCTCGATATAATGGGTTAAAAATGATCAAATAAATAATTTTCCTGCCTGGGAACATCTTTGAAGCTGTAACTTGAGTAGTGCTGTGGAGTAAAGTACCACTGACATTAGTACAGACTAAGGATGTTGATGTCTAAAGTAAGTAGAGATGACCAGCAATTTTGCTTTTGCTGCAGTTTTTGGCCAGGAGAATTCTTCAAGTTTGGAGAGCCACGAGCATGTTTTTAAGAGAAGTCAGCAGCTTTTGACTGAAATCATAACTATTGATTATAGGCTTTATGAAGTAGTATAATTTAGGGTGTTCCTAATATAAATATGAACTAATTTAGGGTGTTCCTCTCACATCTGCTCAGGCACCCAACGTGGTCATGGTACTGCCATAGGAGTGGTCTAAAATCATCTCTACACTAAAGACAATTCCCTTTATTACAGAACACTTGGGCCAATTTGAAATCATTTCCCGAATGGTACAAACCTCCTTCAATAACTGCTATTTTTGTAAGCATTTTAATTAAAAATATCCATTTTTTCTGTCTCCTCAGAAAGGACTGTCATCATTATTCCCCCCTCTGACACAGATGCAACAGTTGGAGAGAGCATTGTCCTGCCATGCCAGGTGTCCCACGACCCCTCCCTGGCCGTGGGGTTCTCCTGGTCATTCAATGGCCAGAGAATTGATTTGAGCAGAGGAATCCATCACTTTGAAAGGATTGGAAGGGTGAGTTTCCCAAACTCCTTAATGAAACTCTTTGCCACAGTCTTTACACGACGTGAATGTTTATCATAATTCCTCCCTCGCTGTTTCTATGCCTGGCAAATCACTGTTTCTTTACAAGGGCTGCAAACATTTATTTTTCTTCCCTAAATTTCATAAAGGCACTTGAGTTATTTGTGAAGCCATAATAAAAATGTCCCCATGAAAGAAACTGATGATAGCTATGAATATTTTAATTTAAAAGCTGAATTTTGTATTAATATTGAGCAATTTATAATAATGCCCAGTACGGAAAGCATGTTGTGAGTGATTAGTTTGCTTTTTTTTTTTTTTTTTTTTTTTTTTTTTTTCTCCAGGAATCTTCTGGG
>VZRH01004772.1:335320-355465 GCA_013397555.1 Urocynchramus pylzowi | reverse complement strand
TTAAGGGCCCTTCCAACCCAAACCATCCTGACATTCCATGATAAAATGGAATTTTATCCATATATAAATGCTGGAGATAGCCTATGTTCCTCCCTTTGATGTGTCCCAACCAACCTTTCACTCAAGCAATTGGGGAGAACAATTTTTGTTCTCCCAATTAAATCCAAGTTTTTACCCTGCTGAGGGACTTGCTCATGAAATGACAGCTCCACTCTCTGAATGTCCCTTGGTTGCAGAAGTGTTTGATATCTGAGCATCAGGAGGAACAGGATAATTTTAAATTTGGATATTGGAAGAAATAAATGACAGCATCCAAAACACAGTGAAACCAAAGCTTCTACTGACTCCAGAGTGGAATCCTTTCTGTCTGTCTGTCTGACCTTGACTCATTTATCTTCTGAGACTTGGCACCTCATGGGAAGCTGCCTCATTTTTGGGTGACCAGCACTGTCAGTCCTTTGACCTGCTCAGTTTGGTACAATTTATTTGCAGCCCAAACCTTTGGTTTGTTTTATGTTCCTCCCAGCCCCCTGCTTATCAACTCTCTCCCACCTATAAAATCAGTGTTTATGGGATGGAAAGCAGTAAAATGGAAGCAGCTTTTACAATCCACTTTGTCTTCTCTGTTTATCTCATTTGCCAAGCTCCAAAGTTTGGCAAGCTGCATTTCAGGACAGAACTCAAAATACAGTATTGTACATTATACAGAAGAAAATGTATTTCTTTTAGAATGTGGAATCCATTTGTTTCTGGGAAAAGAATCCCAGAATGTTTTGGATTGGGAGGAACCATAAAGACCATCTAGTTCCAACCACCAGCACCTTCCAGAGGAGGTTCAGATTTTTAAAATTTCCCAGCAGAGTATCTCAAATGAATATTCTCTATTACATGATTGATCACGAAGACCAAATTAATCTTGAGAAGGTTTTTGTTGCTGTTCCCACCGTGGGGCTTTGTAAAGTGGGATATTCAAAACCAGACAGGCAGTGAAAGCTTTCATCTTTTAAAGCTTTTATTTATTTATTTATTAGAGGGATTCACAAGACTGGGGCAAAGAGGAGAAAGAAACAATAAAATTATTGTTATTTATCATGGCAATAACACAAGGAAGATTATTTCCTTACAGTGTAGCTCTGTCTGAAGTTTAACAAAAGGGACTTCAGGTTTTAGCTGCTTAACTCCTTCACTGCTGTAAAACCCTGTCTCAAAACATTGCAGTGCAGTGGGACAATACCAGCTTTTATTAATTTTTTAATCAAAGGGGAAACTGAAATCAGCAGGGCAGTGTGGACAGCAAATACCTGGCCAGGAAAGGGTGAATTTGAGCTCTGCTGTTGTAATAACTATTTTGCCAGCTAAAATCTGAGCATTAGTAGATTTGTGAATGCAAATGAGCCACTGTTCATTTCATTAAAATGGAGCTGAGAATTAATTGAGCCTCTGTTGGTGCACTCAGCTGTAAATTTTTATCTGTTTCTCAACTCTGACCCAGTTGAGGCTCTGCTGAGCCACAGCACAAAATTCTCCCCATGCAAATTTAGCAAGCACTGAACACATTTAACTCATGAGCTAATTGAGCATCACTTGGTTCATGAAACAGTGAAACACCAGGCTTGAAAGTTTGTTTTGCTTTTTCCATGCAGTTCTTGTCAGTCTGAGATCGTTTGCCTCTGATGTGCCCAAAGACATTGATTGTGAGTGACAAAAATGAGCAGCTCTGTGAAACCCTCCAGAAGAGCCCAGGCTGTTTGCTCTCAGACTCACTCTTATGGCTGCACAGCAAAATTCTTCTGAAATTCCTCCGATTTCTAGAGGATGAAATCAGATAAATATTTATACTTGGACTAGAATCTGGAAATGATAATGGGTTGGCTTCAGTTTCTGTGAACTTTAAGCACTGTTGCTTTTATTGCTACCCTGGAGCATTTGTCAAGGGGAAGGACAAGCATATATGGCAAAACTTGCCCAAAATCTCTGGGAAAAAAGTCCTCAGAGATGTAAACATCCCTCCTATTTCTCACCCTACATATCAGCTTTTCAGACAGTGAGAGCTGAATGAAGACAATGACAAAAGAATCTTGAAATTTCTGAAGGCAGGGTTTGGAGATGGCACCACCACATGTCCTGTAGAGGGTTCCTGTCTCTGCCCATTCCAGGGATGTCCTCTTCTCTTATACTTCTCCAGCAGCTGAAAAAGAACATGATATCATGGAACCATAGAATGATTTGGGTTGGAAGGGAAATTTCTTCTCTTAAAGAAGAAATATGAAGCAAGAGGCAGGAAATGCTGATATTGTCTTTGCCTGCCCACCATGAGCCCCTTCAGCCTCAACAAAGTTCCCTGATCTCAGTCCTCTACCTCTGGTGCCACACACCTGTGGAATGCTGGAGAAATCCAACTCTAATCAACCAACTTTTGGACACTTACAGTCTTGGGAGAAGGAGAAAAGCAACTTGTGAGTTCTGAATTTGCTAAGAAAAGCATACAACCAATTAAAAAAATTAATATATTGCTCCAACAACATGTTTACTGAACAAATGCATAATTAGTAAATCAGTAGTGTTGCAGCTACAGTCTGAATGGAACATCATTTTGCCAATTAGTTGATGAGGCATAATAATGTCAGATACTTGATGCTCCCAGTTCTTTAATTAATTTTTTGAACCAGGGTACTCATGTATCAAATTCATCTATGGCTTCAGCCTTAGAAAACGTGTAAACATCATCTCAGTTCATTTCAAATGGGCTGCTGTGCAATGTAATCCCTGTTCCACTGCTGAGAGGTGGAATGGCTGCAGGTGAGGAAGGAGATGCTCTGATCACGCCCTTGGAAAGGCCTCCAGGATCACTGAGCCCAACCTTTGGCTGATCACAGCTTTGTCCAGAACTGCACACAGAACTCGAGGTGTGGCCTCAGCAGTGCCCAGGGCAGAGGGACAATCACTGCCCTGCTCCTGTGGCCACACCATTGCTGATCCAGGCCAGGTGACCTTGGCCTTCTTGCCCACCTGGACACACCTGGCTTTGTCTTCAGCTTCTATCACCAGCACCCCCATGTCCTTTTTTGCTGGGCCACTTTCCAACCACTCTTTCCTCATCTTGGAGTGCTCCATGGGGCTGTTGTGACCCAAGAACAGAACCCTGCACTTCACCTTGTTGAGCCTCACACCACTGGCCCCAGCCCATGGATCCAGCCTGCCCAGATCCCTTGCAGAGCCCTCCAGCAGATCCACACTCCCACCCAAATTAGAGCCAGCTGGGAACTTCCTGAGGTCCAGATCAGCCATAAAAAAGAGGGCCAGCCACATTAAAGAGGGCTGGCCCCAGGACTGAGCCTTGGGGAACCAGCTGCAAACACCAGCCCCTTTTCTTCTCCAGTTCCTGTGGTGGCACCGACGAACATCGGCGGAGGAGGAGGGAGCCGCTCCGAGCTGGTCATCACATGGGAGGTAATTCTGAGCTCAACTAACCTCAGCTGTCCAACGGGGATAAATCTGTGGGTGAAGTCACAGCCCTGCTGAAATCCAAAGGCTTTTGGTCACCGGCTTTGGTCGAGCCTGGATTTCACCCTGGATGTGGAGAGCAAACAGCCTGTAAGATATACAGCAAGTTTTCTGTGTTGTAGGGAACAATTTGTAAAAATAAACAGTTTAAGAGGCATGTTGTAAAGATGTTTAGAAGTCTGCATAACCCTCTTATCTCCATTGTACAGGAGGTGCTTAACACACTAATCTGCTTGGCCATTTTCTGCATTTACATTTTTCCTACTTTTGTTTACATGTTTTCCATTCTGGAACACTGTGCTGACAAGACATATCCTATTATGCGTTAAAGGAGATGAGCCCTTTAATTCTGCAGCACTCCAGCGAGAGCAAAGAATACACATTTCCAGAGCAGTTAATGCCAGACAAGTTGCAAAGGGTGAGTGCAGGTCATTTCAGAGAGTAGAAAGTGAGTGCTGTGGGAAGGAGCCTCCTTTTCCAGCCTCCCAGCAGCTTCCCACAGGCACTGGGATGAAGGCAGGCAGCCTCTGGCAAAGCCTGGGAAGTGATGGGGTAGCTGCTTGGTCAAAAAGTGAAAAGTCAGATCAAAAGAAATTTTAAAAAATCACCACTAGATAAACAACACCACTGTGCTGCAAACAGAGTGAAATTCCACTTTCCCTGAACTAAGTTTTCCTCCATCTGCACCTTTCACACTTTTGTTTCATTTTCTCCTCTTTGGGAGCAGAAGAACATGAAAATCGAAAACAACCTGAGAGATCTCAATCAAATTATCCTGTTGGACTCCATAGTGTGTCCCGAAAAACAATCAGCAGAAATCCAAATTATGGCCAGCAAACAACACTGAACACGACTCTGCGGCTTTCTGTGATGAACTCACTAAATGTCTTGATTAAATCTGAGGTCACAGAAGCCTCAAAAACAAATTAAATGCTCTAGAAAGTAGCTTGAACTCCTATAAATCCTCAGTGAAGCATCATCCCTCACATTTAACTCTCTCAGGGCAGGAAAAGAGATGGAAAGGGGAATATTGGGTGTTTGTAAAACACCAAAGGAAAGGCACGTGTTATAAATGCCAGGGCAGGCTTATTATCATTATTTTTATTATTAGAATTAGAAGGAATTTCTGATAAAAATAACATAAGTGCCCTGAAATCTTCTGAAGTGCTTCCAGATTTTCCCCTATCATGTCACATTGTTTTTGATCCCAAGAGTTTGCAGGAGAAGAGGTGGAGCCAGGACTCAGGTCCTGACCCTTTTTCTGTCTTTTTGCACCATTTTCCATGCCTGCTTTTCCATGCCCCTTCCTTTGATGCAAGCCTCTGAAATAAATGCAGTTTTACCAAGAAACACTTCCTTTCTCCATTTAATCCTGATTTTATTTCATAAATGTCCTCTTGCTTTGAAAACGTGGAAGTATTTTTATCCCATGAAAAACCAAACTTCGTGCTGGACATGGTGTTGCTGTAATTGCCTTTTCAGTTTGAGACTTTCATACGTATCTTGACATGAGATTTTATTAATAGAAACATTAATTTTGCCATGTTGACTTGCAGGAACATTTCTGTTCTGAGAACTTAAATAAGAATATGTTCATGCACTTGAGGCTTTCTCCTTGCTGAAAAAAAATACATCAGTACTGTACTCAGAGGCAGGCAATTATACAACTGACACACATTTCTTTGTACACATTTGTTCCTTTCCAACTCTTTTTTTCCTTTAAAATAATTTATTTAAAATTAGCATTCCTATGCCCCTTTGGGGAAAGAAAAAAAATCTACAAGCTACAACTTGTACTGAGTGAAACGCTTTTAATTTTGCAAACTTCATGCCTGAAAGAGACAACTTTAATGGAGCTGATCAGATCTTTTGTTTCTAAATTGATTGCCCCAATAGATTTATTATTTTGATTTTTATTTCAATATTACATTGACGGATGGGGCAAACATTATTATCTTCTCCAAGGCACAGCCAACTAAATCAATACCACTAAAATATAGTCAGGGAATGAAGATTCAATTAAAACTGTGGATACATGCAAACCTTTACTGACTGCCTTGTCACCACAGCCAGTGTCAGAAGAGCTCCAGAACGGGGAAGGTTTTGGCTACATCGTCATGTTCCGTCCCCTTGGCTCAACAACCTGGACCAAAGCAGTGGTGGCCTCGGTGGAATCCAGCAAATATGTTTATAGGAATGAGAGCATCACACCCCTCTCTCCTTTCGAGGTCAAAGTTGGTGTCTACAACAACGAAGGAGAAGGGACCCTGAGCTCCATTTCCATCATCTACTCAGGAGAGGATGGTAACACGAGTTACTCTTAGTGGTAATGGGTGTGTGGCAGCAAGAGGTGATAGATATGATCAGGCAGATCTCACAGGGTTTTTAAGGACCCTGCTCAAACCTGCTCATTGGATGTTTATAACAGACGTGAGGCAGGAGGTGGGAATCTGAAATAAAAATAGCAAGGGGCAAATTTTCAGAATGATTTTCAGTAGAGGGCCTGTTTCAACTCATTTGTCCCCAAGGCGCTCCTGCTGAGGGTGTTGGGAAAACTGGGAGACACTCAAAGGTGTTGCTCTCAGAGGGTTTGGTTCCTCAGACCACTCAGTGTGGCTGATCTCTGAAAATCTTCTCCAGCAGATGGGGAATGGGCAATTTTGAGAACAGGTTTTGCTGACGTTCCACCATAAGCGGAGAGTAAAGCTCATGGTTACACCAGGGGCTCTTCCTGCTGCTCCCCCCAGCATCTCCTGCCCTTGCACAGTCTCTGTGGTCACACCCATGTCCCAGCAGCTGTGTTTTCCCTGTCCCAGAGCCACAGATGGCCCCGGCGGGCGCCTCGGCGCTGAGCGTGTCGGCGGCGGCGGTGGAGGTGTCCTGGCTGCCCATCCCCTGGAACCGGCACACAGGCAGGGTGCTGGGCTACGAGGTGAGGGGCTGGGCCACGGGGTGAGGGGATGGGCACTGGGTGAGGGGCCCTGACACCTTGAAGATGTCCCTTTCCTGTCCAGAATCCTTTTGGCCTTCTGGTTCCTCCTCCCAATTAACAAACTGCTGCTTCCAAGTCAACGGAGCGTGGAGCTCTTCCCCTGGCTCTCATGAGCAGCAACCCACCTGAGATAATCAGGAGGATTTACAGCCCAGAACTGCTGCTCTGTCCCAGACTTTCTGTACTCAGATTTGGGGACAGGCACACGTGGCACTGCTGACAGAACAGGGCAGGATACATGTCCTCCAGAGCTACCCAGAGCTCGTGCTGTGGTGCATTGAAAGGATTTTAACTTCACCTTCCTCTTAATAAAATCATTTAGGCTGGAAAAGACCTTCAAGACCATCAGGTCCAACCATTAACTCAAACATTTGAAGAGGGCAGTGGAGGAGTCCCCATCCCTGCAGAGATTTAAAAGCCATGTGGATGTGGGACTTGGGGATATGGTTAAGTGCTGGCCTTGGCATTGCTGGGTTAATGATTGGATTTAAAGATATTTTCCAACCTAAATGATTCTGTGATTTTAGGATTAAGTAATGTCAGATATCATTCCTGGTCATTTTACTTGTATAGTGAAGCAATTTCTTTTACTTTTTTTTTTTTTTTTTTTTTTTTTTTTTTTTTTTTTTTTTTTTTTTTTTTTTTTTTTTTTTTTTTTTTGTTNTTCATTGCTTTTTTTTTTTTTTTGTTAAGGAATTTTTTTTTTTTTTTTTTTTTTTTTTTTTTTTTTTAATTTGTAGATAAGAGGAAAACAAGTCAAAAACACTTTAAATTCTGAGCTATCATTGCAATGTATAAATGAAGATAATAAGAGACATGTACAGTCCACAAACCTTCCTAAGTCAATTACTCACCAAAAAAAATAGCAGGTCTAAATAGGTGTCACTGAATCAAAACTAGAGCCAGGATACAAAATAATTAAAAACCTTTTAGATGATTGAGATAAATGCTCTTTTGTATCTCTTAAGGTTTTCTTTCATTGTGTTCTACCATAAAACCAACAAAGCTTTTATCATTCCTTACCTTATCAAAGGTTTCCTTCTGGACATCTGTAAATTTAAGGATTTCATTTAGTTCCTTAATTGGGATTCAGTCTCTGAAATGATATTGCTTCTCTATAAATATTCATGCCTGGGTTTGCATCCTGCTAGATTGGAGTACAAAAAAATCCCGTATTCCTCGAAATCTTCCTTGTCAGCATGTCTGCTTCCCAGCCAAGCCTCTAATTGCTGGAACACAATGAATTGCCTGTTCTTTGTTCTCGCTTTTTAGGTTTCATATTGGATAGATGATCCCAAGGAAAGCACAGCTGGGAAGGTCAGAGTCAGTGGGAATGTGACAGCCAAGAACATCACGGGCCTGAGAGCTAACACGGTGTACTTTGCAACAGTCCGAGCCTACAACACTGCGGGGACAGGGCCCTCCAGCACCCCTGTGAATGTCACCACCAAAAAATCCCGTGAGTGTTGGATTTGGTACAACAAGGGTCCCAAATTCCCAGCTGGGACAGGCACATTCCAGCCCACCGTGACCCACTGCTGCCAAACGCTTCAACAGCAAAGAAAACGAAATCCCAAATTTCTTCATAAGTCAGACAAAAAAATCTGTGACTGAGAAACTTCCTCTTGTCCTAAATGAGTGCCCACGAGGAAGGATTTCTGTTTGCCTTGGCACAGCAGCCCCCTTGCTTTCAGGGGATTCCAGAGAAGCAGAGCCAATAAAGGAAGGATGTCCCACATGTCAAACAAGGGATTCTGGGGTGAGGCTCTGCTGGTTTGGGGATTTTAAAGGAAGCTGTTGAAGGCACCAAATACAGAGGGGTTTTGAGAACTCTGAACTTTGTGCTGCAGAGCTCAGCATAAGGGATACATTGATATAAACACAATTAATTTTGTTGTTGCATTTTTTTAAGAATTAATACTAAAAGTAAAGCCCTCTGCTATTTTGTTTTCCTTGGAATCTATTTTCCCAGTAAATTATTGATCAGCTTTAGCATAAAAGGGAAATATTTATCCTGAGTTTCACCAATTTTTCTCTTTTCTATACGCTGTTCCATGCCATTACTCCAAGACAAGATCGGAACAACTTGTAGAAGGAGTTAATTGATTTTTTTAATTGCCACAATACCAATATTTATTGTAAATAAAACAATCAAAAATAAAGCCAGAGAAGATATTTCTGAAGGACTCAAACAGGACCCATCCCTGGAATTGTCCAAGACCATGTTGGATGAGGCTTGGAGAAACCTGGGATGGTGGAAGGTGTCTTTGACCATGGCAGGGGGTTGAATGAAATGAAATTTAAATGCTATTTGAACCAAACCATTCTGTGATTCCATTACTTTTATCTCAGTCCATTTTTCAATAGAAATTAGATTCATCTCTGGGAATTCTTCCCTCTGTTCCTATGTGCATCTGTATGAAAGACAAGTTAAAGACATGGCAGTCAAATGACAAAACACAGAAGGAATAAATTTGCTTTTGTTTTACATCTACTTTATCTTCTGTCAAATTCAGGATTGTGCTAATGGTTCATTTAAAAATTAAAGTCAAAATAACCTTTTTAATATTTAAATATATAGATTAAAATTTCAAGCTCTGTCTGTGGAAGATGCAGGCACTTGCAATAAGAGAAGAGATAATATGTCAAGAGAATATAAACAATGTGCATCTGGAGCAGGAGATGGAGCTCCAAAGTAATAGCTCTGTCTTCCTGCTCAGTAGCCAGCATTCCTGCAGCCCTCTGCTCATCCCATTATTGCAGGGACTCAGCAGAGCTGGCATGATCCTTCTGCCAAAGAGGTGCAATTCTGATTGAAGTGTTCTTCTCTAAGATCGATGTAAGGTCTAAGGTGACATCCTGATTTAAGTTAAAAGTACTTAGGGAGGTGGAATTGAAGTCCTCAAACCATGGACATGGCTCCATAAAAAGCTGTTCTCTTCTGGTTCTTTAATTATATGGCATGGATTGCAGAAATTCCTCTTCCTTCTCCTCTTCCTCTTTCCTCTTTCCCTTTCCCATTCATTTTCCTTCCCCCTTCCTTTTCTATTCAACTTCCATTTCCTCTTCCTATTCCTTCTCCTTCTCTTCTTCCTCTTCCTTTTATTTTTCCATCTTCCTCTTCTTTTTCCCTTACAAATAGATACATATACACCCAAAATGTATCAATATTACATGTAGATATTGGAAATACTTGCATGGATAAACCTCAGCCCAGTACAGCAAGAAAGCCAAGTGTTGCCTAAACCATGACAATAGTATCAGCACCTCAATAAGCTTAAGCAGATATTTGGGATTTCTGTTGTTCTTGACAGCACTGATCACAAGAAATTAATTGAGGAAATAATCTGCCAATCTTAGACCTGGAATTTCTTGGTTTTGCTTGCAGATATTCCTATGGATTTGGGAAAGGGCTCTTACCACTTATTCTGGTTTCTGGCTGAAAAAAAAAACCCAGATAATTTTGTTTCACAAATCCTCCTGTGGTGTTTTTTCAGCCCCAAGATCATGAATTAAGATAGCTTTAAGTTTCTATGTCAAAAAGCTTTGGTCAAGGCTGTAATTCACCCTTTTTTGAGTGATTTCAAACCTCTTCAGAATGCACAGCCAATGAAGTATTTGACATCCTTTGCCTCTTGTGACTATTTTGTTATCCAATTCCATATATAAAATGTTTCCTGAAAGCAACAAAGAACTTTCAAGCCATAGTTAAATAAATTTGCAGTTTGATGTATGTGAGAGTAGATAAATGTCTTCATAAAGAAATGAATCTTTTCCAACACTGACAGTGTGGCTGATGGAAGGACACGCCTGGATATTCACCTGGGAGCTCCACCAACACCTCATTCCCTACCAGAGGAATGGATTAAACTTCTCCAAAGCCACGAGGCAGATGGATATGAAACAGCAGCACCCATCCATTTATTTTATCTCTGTGGGAAATGAAAGAAATTATCACCAAATCAATTGTTCCTTCCAAGTGACATCCATCAGTCACCAACACGCAGGGGGGAAGAGAAGGATCCCAGAATAAACAATTTAGAGTCAGGGCTGGAATGTGTTTCTCCAAATCTCTCCTCATTTTTACCTCTGTTTCAACCCTCCTTTCCTGTGCCACCACCCAGCAGGGCCTGGGAGGATGTGCCATGGAACAGGAGAGAACGGGTTGGCCTAAATCCGAGCTCCAGTTCAAAGGCACAGCTCCACCCTCACATGTTCACACAGGATTCGATGCCAGTCACTTGTAGGCAAATTTTCAAAGTCCTCACACTTAAAAAGCCTTTGAAAAAGCTGCTCTCAGCCTATTGTGCTGAGAGTTTCTAAAATCCTACAATGTTTCATGGTGGATCACATGGAGACTTTCATGTGCAGCTCTTTGTAACCTGTCCTGGCTGATGGAAATCTTGGCTTCTGTAGTTTGCTCTCAGTTTTACCTTTTTCTGAGATCCAGGCAGCAAAACATCCTCTAGGACATGGAAATACAGAGAGGAACAACATTTTCCTTCCACAAAATCCCTCAAATATAACTTGAACTGTCAGACACTGTCAGGCTGTGCCTAATTTTGCAAATGAAGTCTCACAGCAAGAGGTTCTGTGCTATGAATAGATCTTTATTCTGACTAATACCAGAGCAATGATGGACTGGAAAATGGTTTTTTTCTTTTTTAGGTTGGAATCACCCAAGCATTTGCTACTCCCATATCAGCAGCTCATTCAGCTACACTATGAAAATTAATATTTGGTCTATCTCATTATTATCATAATCCTTTTTATTTTTTTTTAAGCACCAAGTCAACCTCCAGCGAACATCGCCTGGAAGCTGACAAATTCCAAAATCTGCCTGAACTGGGAGCATGTGAAAACAATGGAGAATGAGTCTGAGGTGCTGGGCTACAAAGTAAGTGATTTCTTTATCTCATTCATCAGATATTTTGGTTACAATACAGGTACAGAGATTTGGTGGAAAGTGAGTGTTCATTACCTGGAACCCTGATTTTTCTGGATTTATTGGGATGGTTGGCTGATGTCTATACAAATATTCATTCAGAGTAGGACTTCTTTATCCCAACAGAGGGATTTTCTGTCCCCAGTCCTGTATTTCTCTTGTCCCCTTGTAATCGTACTTATCTAAAGTTTCTTGCTTTCATATCTCCAGGGAAGGAGTTTCACAAATATATAAGAAATAGAGAACAGTCTTCGAAGCATTAAAGGCAGTCATAAACCATATTTAAACATTCTCACTCTGTGGCAGTTCATAAATGTACCCTTGGAGAAACCAACTGGAAGATACTCACACAAAGATCTATGTGAATGAACCAAAAAGCACTCCCATAAATCTACTTTTAAAGGAAATACAAATTTATTTTAAATTTTGGTTGCAGTGCAGAATTCTCTGATTATCCTCAGGTTCTATAAAACCACCTGCTGTGGTACCCACCCCAAAATCCTGCAGAATTTATTCCCCTGTTTAAATTGCTTTTAACACCCTGCAGGATGCTGAGAGTGCTCAGAAGTCTTTGGGACACAACAGAAGAATCTCTCAGTCCCCCCAGAAAAAAATCAATTAAAACTCAAAACTAAATGAAATAACTCTTGTTTTCCAATCCCTTTCTGCTCAGATTCTGTACAGACAGAACAGGCAGAGCAAAGCCCATATCCTGGAGACAAACAACACTTCAGCTGAACTCCTGGTCCCGTTTGAAGAAGATTATCTCATTGAGATAAGAACCGTCAGTGATGGTGGCGATGGCAGCAGCAGTGAGGAAATTAGGATTCCAAAAATATCGAGTAAGTGAGAGAATTTTTTTCCCCCTCTGAATGCTGTTGCATAAGAAGAAATCTGTGCCTCTAAGCACAACAGATTCCCAGATTGTCCCTTGCCATAGGTGTCCTCCCTCCTGGTGCTTTTTGGTGCTGGCTCCTATAAATTTGTCTCTGATACTCTGACATTCATTAGAGGAGAAAGTGTTTTGCTCCACACCTTTTTTTTTAGTGCAGGTCTCCACTGCCCTGGCATGCAGAGCTCAGGGAAGGACACAGGAATAAGATTTCCTTGGGAAAGTCAAAGTTCTCACACAAAATGTGGCCCTAAATCTGCCCTGGACAGAGGTGTCAGCCCTGTGCCATGGCTGGGGTGGGGTGGCTCAGAGTGCAGCCTCTGCTCTCATAAATAACTTATTATTCATAGAAAAGGGAGCATTTTTATATTTATATATCATAGTTTGTTTTGCAACAAAATAGTCAAAACCCTCTTGAAGGAGATATTCACAGGAAAGGTGAGATGTTGATCCAAAACCCTACTCCACAAAATAGCCACTACAGCTTAATAAACAAATAAATAGAAATAACATTTGTGGATAATGTTTCATCCTAAAAAGAGAACAGAGATTGCTGTTAAGCTAAAATGCAAAGAAAAACTAATTTTTGTCACAGATTTACCTCTGTTTTTATTTTTACAGGTTTAAGCTCTGGAGCAATGAAATTATCCCAAAGGATAAACCATACATTGGCATCTGGGATCCTGCTGTTGAGTTCTGTTCTTCTAAACCCTTTTCCTTGCTGGTTCCAGCAATGCTCTGCCGTGGACTTCTAAAAATAAAAGTGTAGATTTTATCTTAATTCTTCACCATAACCAACATTCCTGAGAAAAAAAAAAAAGCAACTCTGGGGAGGGGGAGGGAGGAGGAAGTGGTCTGTCATTAAGAAAATATTAGGCATCAATATTCCATGAATTTTTAAAAATAGGCTTGGAAATGGAGGGGTAAATCAACATGCATTAATTAAACGGAGTGATGGCAAACCTAATTTGGGATTGACATGTGGGTGGTCTCAAATTTTTTCCAAGTAGTTGTTATTGGAACAGCATTTTAATGGAATGTCAACCTGTGCAAGCTGATGCCATGGAGGGGAGCAGTGATTTAAAACTCTTGTGATGTGGATATTATTTATCTCATATTCTTCAATGTATCCTGTTAAAAAAAAAAAACCCACTTTCAATTAAATAAAAGCTATTTGTTTACTTTTTGCACTTGTCTGTATTAGAGGAGGTGTCATAAAACACACTGTTTGAAGTCCCCTGTGCTATTTTCTGCAGAAAAGGGGAACTTAAATAAAAGGAGTCAGTCTCCTATGGACCAACCCAAAGCCCAGTGAATTCCACAGAAAAACTTTCAGTGGCATCAGCAGGCCTTGAACCAGAGCTGAAATAGCAGCACCTTTTATACCATCAGATATTTTACATATTCTTGAATCCATTTTAAAGGACTTTTTCATGCAAAGACTGTTCTGATCAACAAAACTTCCAGAGGTACTGAATATTTTCTGAGGGAAAACTGAAATCTATCTGTCACTAAGCAGGATCAGTTGGTCTCTCCTGATTTTGTTATTCTTTGCTGTGGCTTGAAAGCGTAGATTCATCTTTGGGTTGGGCGTGAAGGTAAATGAGAAGAACATTGATTTTCATCATCTTGAAATATAAATAAAAGCAGCTAATTAAGCCCTTCAATCTCCTGAGTCCCCAGAATGACAAATGAAACACCAGAGCTTGGCTTTCAAGTCAGGAGATGCAGCTCAACACTTGAAGCCATGCTCCTGCCAGCTTGAACTACATCTGATAAAAGGTGTTTTTTGCCTGATGTCATTACTTGGAAATCTTTTCTTCCTTCTCACTTTGCTCTGAAGTTTGTTTTCTTTTCCCCACTGTCAGATCCATGTTGTGTCATCTTTGTAAACATTTATAACTACAAGATAACCAAATATCCCAAATATTTTTAAAAGGGGGACTGTTGGAATGGGGGTGAGGATGTGTCAGCACATGAACGAGTAAAAATTCAGCTGTGCATGGAAATCCTTCAAAGAACACCTTAAACCATGTTGGTTATCCATGGGCGTGGGAATGGGAATTCATAGAGGAAGCTCCAAAACTTTGGTACCTCCTCAAGGTCTCTGCCAAGCCAAACCTTTCTCTGATGCCTCACAGAATCCCACAGGCTGGTCTGGCAGAAAATAAACTCAAAAATGATAAAATCATTGCAAAACCACGTGGTAGAGATTGATGTCCAAGCAAATAACTCTTCACAGGATCATGGAGTGGTTTGGGTTGAAAGGGACATTACAGATCTCTTGCAGCTGGTGATATTTAATAACCCCCAGACTGCATTCAATAAAATATTTTCTAGAGGTCACTCATATTTGGTTTTGAGAGAGCTTTTTGCATCATCCCTCCCAGCAGGTGTCCAGCAGGACCTCTGCTCACTCCCAGACCTTCTGTGCCCATTAAACAACAGGTACCTTTTATTTCCCTTCATTAAACTGAATCTGAAATTCTTATACTTCACAACAAAAATGGAATTCTCTGCTAACTTTACCCAAAACATCTTTTTATTCAAGTGAAAAGAGATTTTCTGCAGAGCAGTTACAGCTCAATAGACTGTTTGAGCGATGCTTAATTACAGGGAGGCTCTGGAAATAAAATGTCACTTTTAGAAGTCTGTCCTCTGGGATTTCTACAAAGTTCCTAATCACAGGAGTTATTAGGAAGAGGTTTAACACAGCTTTCAAAAGAGGAGAATGGTTTAAAAAGAAATGAATGTGCTATGTAAAATCCTGATAATACCTTAATGAAGTAAAAACATTTTTTCCTTGCGGCAGAAATAAACAATGAATCACTTCTTCAGATTTCTTCTCACTTTTGTGCAGCAATGATGTTCTTTTCTTGCTGTAGAAAATCCAAATCAGACTCTTTAACCTCAGCATTCCTCCATTTTGTCACTCCCATGGGAGCAGCCCTTTGTAAAAAGGGAAAACTGAGGAATCCCAGGAATATGAGTGAATGTTCCCTCGCTGAATTCCTTTGGAGCTGGAGTTCCAGGATGAATATTCTGCTTCAGGAGCAGAACTAAGCAGTCTTAAGGAGAAAAAAAAACTTTAAATCCAGCTCCTCCCATCCTCCCTAAATCACTGCAGAACTTGTGCAGGTTCATTTTCTCCTCTTCAGCTCCCCAGTCCTTTTGTTGGTGTTTCACCAGGACAAATTGAGCCTGAGCTGCCCAAAGCACTGAAAGTCCAGCTCTTTTTATGTGAAAGTGTTATTAAAGCAGCTGATGCTGAAATGGAAAGAGTTCACATGGCTGGCAGCTTTCATTAAAAAGAAAAGAGAAAGGGTCAAAAAGAATTTTGTCACTTAGAGTTGCAGAAAAACTTTGGAAATAGGAACAGCACAAATCCCCTAAAACCAGAAGTTGAGATGAAAACAACAGAAAAACTCTGCAGTGCTCCTGATTTTTAACAGCCAAGAACCTGAATTAAAAACCCCATTTAAAGGTGTTCAGTAAAGGGAATTTTGGGCCCAGACTTAGAAGATTTTAGAGAAAATCACAGACCAGCCAAAGTTTTCAGACAGCTGGAAAAATAATACCTATTTTCTTTTGATAACCTAAGCAAAGTACCAAAACATGAAAGAGACTCACAGTCAGGGATTTTCATTTTGAATTTAACACATCAACAAAATATTTCTCCATGAAAAAAGCAATTTTGAGCCTCTCCAAATGTTTCAGCTCACTCCAAGCCCAATGTTTCTTTGTGATTTACGAGCATTTAAACTTTATTTAACACCTTCTCCCTTCTTTATAGGGCAATTTTTGAATAGGAATGCCAAGAAATGAAATAAAATAGCCCATGTGTGTTATTGCACCAGCCCCTAAATCAACATTATCCCAGAGTGCAGAAACTCCCTGTTTTCTGTGGGCTGTTGGAATGAAGCCCTGGTGACGCCTTGACACCGAGCCCTAAATCACATCCATGAACAAATGTGTTGTAAATGTGCAAAAAAGGTTTTATTAATATCAGCCTGTGCCTCAGTGGTGGAGAACTCCCCTCAGGGATTTGCAGGGCCCGTGGGGAGGGGGGATTCATCTGGTCTCAGAGGTTTGGGGACTCACTGGGCTGCTCTGGGGGGTGGCAGGGGATCCTGGCTCCCTCTGTGCCCCCTCCACGGATTTTTGTCTGCTCAGGGAGCACAAAAGATGTGAGAACTTGAATAAACCAGTGGTTTTGCTTTCCCTGCTCAAAAGACATCAGAGTTTGAATAAACCAATGTGGATTTTTGTGAGGGTAGAGGTGGAAAACTACTCTTATCAGAGCCTTGCATTCTTTTGTCCATCTCTGCAAGCCTTTGTGAGCACAGCAAGGTACAGTTAAACAAGTTAAAACAGCACACTTCATCTAAATCCAGAATTAATTTCTACTCTAAGGTAATTTCTAACCCCTCCATGTCTCATTTTTTCTCCTCCACCACTGATAATTCCAAGACACCATCCCCCAAAATTGCCCTGGACGTGCCCAAGTGTTGCTGCATCTCAGTGCTCCCAAAAATGAGGTTTCAGTTGCCTCTGCAGGTGCAGCCACAATGTCATGGAAGCACAGAATCCTGGAATGGTTTGGGTTGGGAGGGACCTTAAATCCCACCCATGGCAGGGACACCTCCCACTGTCCCAGGGTGTCCCAAGCCCTGTCCAGCCTGGCCTTGGGCACTGCCAGGGGTGTGCTGGCTTTGGGAATGAGTGGATTGAGGTCTGGTGGCAGTCACAGAGTCATTCCCACACGGATGCTGAGCTCTCCCAGGTACAGCTACAGCAAGACTCCCCCACGAGCTGTGCATTATTCCTGCCAAGGAGTGGCCCAGCCTCCCTCCACTGAGCTGAGTTATTTTCCATATGCTCCTTCTGCTCCTGACTGAATTTATGGGAGGGACAACACCTCCAGGATTGCTCCAAACTGAAAATATAAAACAATGGCAGATGATGCATTCAGAAAAATCCACCTAAAAATTTAAATAAGGTTCCACACACTTCACAGAGAATGCCCCTGGCCAAATCCAGAGTCTAGGTAAGGATGTGACATTTCTCTTACTCTGACCATTATCTAATCTAAAAACTGGGGGAGAGGGTGGGCAATCAGCACTATTAAAATAGCCTGTGTAAAATCTTCCCTGGAAAAATTTACCAAGAGGAAAAGGTCAGTTGGACATTTTGACAGCACAGTACAATGAGGGCCTCTAAATAGCTTCAATCATTCAGGCTTTTTTATTAGGAACTTATTTTGTCAGTTCCTAGCACTAAATACTTGAAAATAGGTCTGACATAGCAATTAAAATGTCATATTAATCATACTGGTGTGCATTGTTTCTTTACTTAACCTATTTTATAGACACCAATATATTTCAGTACTGAAAAGCAGCTACAAATGCTTGTCATCTTTATGGAATGAACTGGAATAATTCTGAAATACTGAAAATTCTGGGATCCCAGAAGAGCAGAAGTTTTTTGTAAGGTGCTATCCTGGGTTGGCTATATGATGCTTGTATCCCAAATAATTTTATATATATATAAGATAGGAATCTTAATATTCCAATAAGATAAATGGAATTGTTGCACTTGAGTCATCACCTCCTAACATTTGTTTTTTCCAGATTGCCTTCAGTGAAATGTCCAACACAAACTTTCCTCAGTCATGTACTTGTTTCTCCTTGGTTTTCCAGCCACATTCCCAGTCACACCCCTCTGCTCCAACCACTCTGCTGCATCTCCTCAGGTATAATCCAATTTTCCCCTTAGAAACCATCCATAGGCTCTGCCAGTAGCCTTGCATTGGGTCACTGTTATGGTAAGAAGTAAAATGAAACCTGAGGTGCTCACATGCAGGGTTTCATTAAAAATGGAGGTGTCTGGAGGGGCCAAACCTCCTACAGCTCTTGGGGCTGTCAAATACCCAGGTGGAGGAGCAGCCTTCCCTTCTCTGTGCTGCTCTTAGAATCACAGAAAAAAAGGAATCATGGAAGTCATGGAATGGTTTGGGCTGGAAAGGACCTTAAATCCCACCCAGTGCCACCCCTACCATGGCAGGGACACCTCCCACTGTCCCAGCTGCTCCCAGCCCCAGTGCCCAGCCTGGCCTTGGGCACTGCCAGGGATCCAGGGGCAGCCCCAGCTGCTCTGGGCACCCTGTGCCAGGGTCTCCCCACCCTATTCACCCTGAAATCCCATTTTCCTGGCAAATTTGAGCTCAGGGATCTCTGTGGGAGCACTGCTACCATGATTTAATTGCATTATTCTGCAGCCGTGCTGCCCCAGAGATTTTAAAGAGAAACAGCACAAATCTTCCCCAGGTCCCAGTGCCCTCAGCAGATTCAAAGCCTGTGCAGTTTGAGTGGGTTTAGAATTTATTTGAAAGCCTTCTTGCACCAGAACAATTTATCCACAGAGATCAGCAGTTTACATCGTATTGATTAATGCAGTTATTGATTTATTCTGCAATTGTACTGGCCAGGTTTATACAGCACTGGAAAGTGCTATTTTCCAGGAGTGATTGACTTCTCTCTTTATTGACTAAAATGAGCTGATAAAAATCATCCACTGGCTGAGCTAGAAGTAATTTTTTTTGTATTCCTGCTTCCAGCAGAGAAAAGTAGGAGACAAAAGCTGCTGCAGAGCAGAGGAAAGAAGTTCCAGGGCTTAACCCCTCTGGAATTACCCTGCCTGGGCTAAGGCCAGCCCCAGCCTGAGCCAGGTGAGAAGCTGGAAGGCTGAGATGGGAAAAAGGCAGGCAGGAATTTGGATTTGGAGGAGGAGGATTAACCTGCTCCTCCTTCTTCTCCCTTCAACACCTGAACGTGTTTTTTGGAGCTTTCTGCTGCTCCTAAATGTCACTGTCCCCTTCCCCAGGGATGGGAGCCTCAGATGGGCTCCTGGGAAGAGCTCAAGGATGGAATGGAGATTTTCCTGCTTTTTTAGGGAAGGTGCTGTCTGCAGTTGGGGCTTTTTTAGCATCTGATGAAGTTAATATAACACCACTGAACCTGGCTGTTCCAAGGTTTTCCCAGTTTGGGGGAAGAGCCCTGTGCTCCTGAAACATTTGGCTGGGAATCACATCAGCTCTGAGCTGTTCTCCTGGTGGAACTGCTCCATCAGGCCAAGGAAATTCCACTTTTTAACAAGTATCAGAGCTGCATCCTACCCCCAGCCCTTCAAACATCCAGCTCCCTGACTAGAGGGTGAAACACTTCTATTTCATGTCATCTGTGCAAGTCAGTATTGCTATAGTCATATTTTTAAAAATACATATATTTGTATATTTGTGTTTTCTAGTGAAATATCTAAAATAAAATTAACACAGATTGACAAGCAGCTCCTTTAGAAAACACCCATGAAAACCCACACTGCTGCACTTCAGAAACACTCTCTAACAGAAAAATTCTTCCAGGCCATTTAGTTTCACAAGGCTTTTAAAATTCCTCTTAAAGTCTGGCTTGTAAAATAAACCTTTTCTCCTATTTAATATGCACACACCTCTCTCCCAATACACAAGCATCACAAGTTAGAAGAGAGAACTGTGCTCTGTTGTTGTCATTTTGGCAAAAGGTGAAGTTTATTCCAACAAGCCATGGATTTAAGGCAGGGTTATGGATTTACATTCCCACTGTTCTGCTCAGGAGGAATTTCTGTCCCCAAGGAATGAATTCACAGCTCTGGGCTGCCCAGGGGCAAGGTGAGGAGCACAACCACCTCCAACACTGGCCCACACAGTGAGTGCACTCAGCAAAAAATTCAGAATGAAAGTATAAAATTAAAAATAAAAGTTGGTAAATAAGTGAT
>VZRH01004772.1:323280-334929 GCA_013397555.1 Urocynchramus pylzowi | reverse complement strand
AATATAATATAGAATGTAATATAATATAATGTAATGTAATATAATGTAATGTAATATAATATAATGTAATGTAATATAATATATAACATAATTGATATAAAAATATATAATAATGTATAACAATATAAATATAATAATATAAAGTAATGATATTAAATATATAATAATTGATCTATTAATAATTGATCTAATTCAGCTCTGGCACCACATTCCTAAGCAGCAGCTCCCAGTTATTCCTCTGCATTAGGAGATGTGTGTTCCTTCCTCCAGCCACTGCAAGATTTCCTCCATAAACACATCCTTCTATAAATACAGCCCTGGCTCTCTCACTTTCTGGTTGTTGGAGGAAATAAAATAACAACATGCTTTGCACTTTAAAACCTTGTTCATAAAACATCTTCATAAACCCACTCCAAGAAACATCTGAAATAAAATCATGGCTGGTGCTCCCCATCACGCCAGCCCTACAAATTGATTATTTTCTTTAAATTAAAGCCATCAACTACAACAGGGCTGCTTTGTGGCACTTCACAACTTTCAGTGAAATAAGTCTGCCAGCATTTATTGATTCATGGGCACTCTGGGCTGTGCTGGTACCTACCTGGGCCTTTCAGAAAATTCAAGAGCCCAGCCCAAATGATGCTCTGGGTTTTAATCCCTGTGATTTCCTCTGGCTGACAAGGCTTTCAGCACCATTCAGGGTGGCAGGATGCAGACTGTGTATCCACTGGTATTCTTTGGTTGGATACTAAAACACGAGGGTGTTTTTTTTTCTCCAACAAAACCACATTTTCTTCTTCTTTTCCCTTGTAATACATCTATTTTTGTTGACAACAGGGGCTGCCAAATCCTTCAAACCAGATTTCCCCAGATCTGTGTTTTGCAGAGCTGTGTAAGCCAAAAGAGGCACCAAAATGCTCTTGGTTGTGCTTTATCCCTCAGGATTTTTGGGCTCTGGACTTGTCCCCTCAGGATGGGAAGGATCCAGGAATAACCTTCTCCAAAACACCCCCTGTTCTGGGAGCCAAAATTTGGCTGATTGCCCTGAGCTGTTGTTTCCTCCTTCTACACGACAACTGTTGAGTGGAAAAAATTTGAAATTAGAGAATGAAATTAGTTCACAAAATGCCCACAAATATCTGCTACATAATTTTTTAATTCTTCAAAGATTAATGGATGAGAAGAAGTGATTAATTCAAGCTTTGCTTTGCAGATGATCTCTCAGGCCTCACAGCGTACGTGCACAGTCAATATTTTGCAAATGTTTTGATTAATAAATCTTTATATAGCCCACTGCAACTTTGTAGATTTAAATTGATGCTTGCACTCTGCATACTGATTTTCCCTGCATGGTTTCCTGACTCAGGCTCGTTAGTCCAAAGGAAAAAAAACAAAATAAACACTGCTGAGCCCAAAATATTTCACTTTCACCACGTAAGGTATAAAACCCTTTGGAAGGCACTGTGTTCTAGGCAGAAGGTGCCACCACTGCACCAGGCAGCTGTCCCCACCTCCAACCCAGTCTCCCCAGCACCATCCCTGCATTTTTACTGGGCTATCTGTTGCTCCCACAGCAAGAAAAAATGAAAGGAGATGGGGATCAGACTCTTCTCCCAGGGAACAAGAGACAGGACAAGAGGAAATGGCCCCAGGCTGCACCAGGGGCAGCTCAGGTTGGACATCAGGAGGAATTTCCCCATGGACAGGGTGGTCAGGGGCTGCCCAGGGAGGTTTGGAGTGCCCATCCCTGGAGGTGTCCAAGGAATGGCTCAAGGATTGGGCCCAGGCTGGACTCGATGATCCTGGAGGGCTTTTCCAGCCTCAGTGATGCTGGGATTCTCTGCCCACTCCCAGGTGAAAGCAGCTCACCCTTAATGCTGGAGCAGAGGTTTGTTCTTGCTCTGCTGTTTGCTTTGAGTTTTCTTTAATGCCACAAGCACTGAGTTATTCACAGCCTGCCTGGAACAGCTTCCAAACAACTCTGGAGCACGAGGGGCCTGGAGAAGGGCTGAGCCAACCTGGGGGGATCTGGGCTCCTGATCCCACCCCCTCCTCCAGCTCTGCACAGGTCCAGCCCTCCCAACCCCACCTGGGCACTGTCAGAGCCACACTGAGATAAACCCCATGCAGGAAAACTCATTAACAACCAGGATCAGAGTCAAGGGACAGTGGAAGTCTTGTGCTCCTGCTGGGACAGAAACCAAGCACTGAATCTCTCTGGCAATGCCCTGTCACTCACAGGAAATATAAAAGACAAAATAAATAAAATAAAACAGGAAATAAAAAGGGTTTTTTTGCACAACAGGATCGCTGGAAGCCACTTTTTCTTCACATGTACTTCCCACAGCCTTGATTCTCTTCACTTCCTTTCCTGATCACATCTTCATCCCCTCGAGGACTTCTCTGCTTCTCACCTCTTGTCCTGGCCCTTCTGCAAACATTCCTGCAGCTCCATACAAACCCTCAGCCCACAATCCAAGGGACCTGTGGGACAGGGAAGGTGGGTGCTGTCCCTGAGCTGCACGGGGGCTTCGCTGTGGATCCCCAATTTTGCAATTCTTTCCAATTTTGCTGAGTAAAAGAAGTGTTGAGCAATTCCTTTTCTTTCTCCAGACTGAACTTTGGAGCCACACCCAGTGACTTTTCCAAAGTTTTATCTTGTCCTGAGATTGAATTATGGAAATGCAACAAGCACCTTAATTCTAAACTTAAAACATCCCCAAAAGGTTAAAGCAGGCTCGGGCTAAGCTCATCCTGCAAAAGGAACCATTTCTTATAAAGAAATCCCCATAAAAGCACTCAAGTGCCAGAGAGGATGCTCAATATCATTTTTTTAATAGTAATGGAGAAGATTAATGAGAAAAAATTTGGACCCCAGCATTATAACTCTTGCAGCAGATATTATCATTACGTGCATTTCACATTATCACTAATTTTGTATTCAGCATGCCAGGACCATTAATTCAGACCCAGTCTGCAGCTGAATGAGGCAGATTGCTTAAGAAAATAAACGTCTCTATTACTTTTTATAGTGTTGAAATTAATTTACTGTTCCAGTTTGCGAGAACTAAAATTGAGAATTAAAACTATATTTGGTACCTGAGATTTCTCAGAGATTAGCATTCACGAGGCAGTAAAAATATTAACTACTTTAAATAATGCTTGCAATATTTCCAGGGTTATGAAGCATCTTCTCTTAGCTCATTTTAATTTATTTAGCATCCATCTCTCTAAGCGTATTCACACCACTGGAAGATTAGAACGAGATCATTGCATTAAGAGAAATACTATTTACAATGATGTGTAGTATCTATTTCCAGGGGCTTTGGAAGGCATGAAAATAAAGATTTTGATGATGTCTTTGAGGGCTCTCCCGCTGCCTTTGTGCTGCAAGAAAAGTCAAAGTTGAGGAGAATTTCTGAGGCAAAGACAGGAGTGGAGAAAATAAAACCTTGATGGGAAAAGGGGAACTGATAAAACACACAAAGAGATGTTCTGGATTTGTCTCTGATAATCCAAAGTGTAAAAGGGAGAAATGGGGGAACCAGAGTCTTCAAGCTAAGCCATGGACACTGTAAAATTTTGGGATTGTGGCATCATTTGGGTTGGAAGGACCTTAAAAATCATTGAGTGCCACTCCTGCCATGTCCTGCAGGGACACCTCCCACTGTCCCAGGTGCTCCCAGCCCCAGTGTCCAGCCTGGCCTTGGGCACTGCCAGGGATCCAGGGGCAGCCCCAGCTGCTCTGGGCACCCTGTGCCAGGGCTGCTCACCCTCCCAGGGAACGATTCCTTCCCAAAATCCCATCTAAAGCCACTCTCTGGCAGTGGGAAGCCATTCCCTGTGTCCCATCACTCCATCCCTTGTCAATTGTCTCTCTCCATCTTTCTGGTGGCTCCTTGAGGCCCTGCAAGGCCACACTGAGGTCACCCCAAAGCTTCTCCTCTCCAGGTGAACAATCCCAGTTTTCCCAGCCTTTCCTCCCAGCAGAGCTGCTCCATCATGATTTTTTGGTAGTTGTTTCAGTCTCCTCCAAGAATTAACACCCATAAGGGCTGTTCTGCTCCTCCTCAGCCCCATCCAGCAAGCACTGCACTGTCACCAAAAACACCCCTTTATTTCTGGGTGAAAGCATTACAAAATCACAATTACTACCCAAAACAGGCAGTAATTTTGATGTTTGGACATGTGGATTTTTTTTAAACCTTCAGTGTGAACCCCAGCTCTCAATCCTGCCTGTCAGAAATCTCCTTGAAATGAATGAAAGGCTGAGCTCCTTAAACAAGTGGTTGATACAAGCAGCTGAAGCTTAAAGAAAACCATCAAATTTCATAAGAAAATTGGATGAGTTGGCCACAGTGTTATTGTAGGATTAGGATCTCAGTCAATAACATCTGTTCTAATATGTCCCTTGCAGAAGGAAGAAAATAGGATTTAAATTTAAATCCACAGATTGAACAAGAGACAGAGTGGCAGATTCAGAGCTATCAAGGTGCAATCCTTGCTGTGAGGCTTTGGTAAATTCTGGTTTGGTTTGGATATTTAATGATACAATGAAATCTCAGCTTGATTGTGTCTGTCTGAAAAAAGCTCTGAGCAGCTTGTCCAACCTTTTCCTGGATCCTTAAACTTTGAGTTTGATCTGAGAGGCACAGCTGGAATAACTGGAAGGATATTTTGGGGAGGAAGCTGCTACAAAAATCTCCAAGCACTGTTAGGACCACGTGTGATGGGAAATTGTTTTGCAGATCTCCTGCAGTACCAATTTAAAAAAAAAGAAAATCATTGCTTGACCATTCTTCCATATAAACATCATTTCCTTTGGGTACCATTGCAGAAGAGATGATGTTCACAAAGACTTTTTCGTTGCTTTCATTGATAGTAATTTTTATTATTCCAAATTGGAGAGGCTTCTATTAGGGATTTTAGGATGAAAGCACCTCAAGCTGAGATTTTAACATCTGAGTTCAGACTCTGAAGCACAGAAAACTGCCTCAAGTTTTCATTTAAAAAAAAAAAAAAAGAAAAAAGAAGAGAAAATATACTGTTCTTAATTCTGAAGGCTAACCCCCAAATGCCTGAGTGTCATTTTATGAAAATCTCCCTTACATGAGCAGTGAGTCTCCAGTGTTCCACGGCAGTGCCTTTGCAATAATGGTTTCAAATGGAAACATTTATTTTTCCCTGATTTTTAGTAGCTACGGGAGAAGCAGGGGGCTAATTACCAATGCTGAGCTGCAAGGGTCAGATGGAGAGGAAAAAATAAAACTAAATGTTTCTGAAAATAGGTGAAGAATCCTGCTGTGGCAAATTTGAATGATGTAGCCTGGTGCTGTGGGGTTTTTACCCTGTAGTCTGTAAGGTATAGCAGACTTGGTGTTTTTTGAGTTGGAACTGGCAACTGCTTGTAAAGAGACACAATCAGACCTGGGAAAAACGAGTTATTAAAACACTGAAGGGTGATTTTCCCATTAAAGACTATGCATATTTAAGTTTAAATATACATAATATCAACAGCTGAGAATGCAGAGGTCTCTTCACCACAGAAATCAGCAATTCAGCAGCAGTGAGACACCTCCAATGCTCTCCTTGCAGGTGGGTTGGCTGCTGCAGGAGGAGTATCCAAAATAGGTCACTGAGAGAAGAAAAGACCGAGTTTAAAATAATTTTCTTACTCAGCTCTGCTTCCATGTCATCCTAAGATCCTGGCAGGGGAAACTTTGTGGGACTTCTCCCTGCCTTTTGAAGGTGGCCTTGTTGTCACATCATTGTCACACAAAAAGGACAAAATATAAAAAAAAAAAGGAAAGCCCCCATTTAGGGGTGAGTCAGAGTGAGCTGTTGGCCCTGCAAACCAGAGGCAGAAAATTGTTGAGGAGGAATGTGGGATGCAGGAGATGATTTACAAACCCAAACCTGGCCTGGTTTGCCTCCATGAGGCCACTGGCACTGCTGCCAGAGGGAGATCTGACAGAAAACCCAAACCTGCCTGGTTAGGTGGGGTCTGACAGAGCCCAGAGCAGCAGCAGGAGACCAGCACAGTCACTGCAGGACATCCAAAAGCCAGGGGATCCCTTCCTGATTCCTTTAGGAGAGCAGGACCAGGTGGCCTTTGGCTCCAACTTGCCCTGGGAGCCCTTCCCGTGCCAGGGAGAGCTGCCAACACTGGCACACAAAGCCTGCCAGACATTTGTGGGTATTTCATTTTATCATCGTGCAGAAAGCTTTAGGAGCCTTCCAGACTCCAAAATGAAAGAGTTCAGCCCCTGCAGGAGCACCCTCTGTGCTCCCAAGCAGGGATCTGCTCTTTTCCATGGGTGTCACAGCGAGATCCATTTCATCAGACACCAGAAAGCCATGGGCAATTACTGAGCAGAGCACTGGTGGCATAAATGAGATTAAACACCCACCCACATGTACCAAGCTAAAGCAAATGGGAAAGTGGAGGAAATCAGCCCTCAGGGCACTCTGGAATACAGATTATTTTTTGTTCTTCTTTTCTGGAAAGCCCTGAGTAAAAGGTCTCCTTCTTTCTGAGCAGTTCAGATGGAGCATCTCGCTGCAGCCAGAGAAAGGCAGGCACTAAGAAGTTCTCAGAAGAAATAAAGAAGTTGAGAAAATCATTTTATTGCCTGACAGAAGGGGAGGCTGCCTTAATTTTGTTGTCACTGGGAGTCTAAATGTATAAGGACAGCTGCTGTGCTCAAGCAACAATGCAATCAGTTAATGCTTTCAGCAGGGAGACATTAGCTGCTTCTGCCTCCTGCCAGGCAGGGAGAAACAAAGTTTACTAAAAAAAGGGAAAAAATGAAACTTTCAGGCATTTTTTCCTATTTTTTTCCCCTGCTTTTTGGGCAAGGGGAGAGCGAGGCCCACAGCAGAACAGGGAGTGCTTTTCAGGAGGTTCCCCTTAACCCAGTTTGGTGGTTGTTGTTCTGAATGTGCCTTGTCCATCCCATTTTCTGCAGCAAAGCCACATAATTACAAATATTAAACAGCACATGATAAGGAGCAGAGAGATGATCACCACAGCTACTCTTGTTATTGACCAAAAAAAGATCCAACAGCAGAATGTTGGCTGAGATTTCAAATGAAGCCACAAAACCAGGAAGAATTTGCCCTACATAGAGCAGAAATTGGCATCAACAAAATGAAGACATTTGCTGGTTTTACATCCCCAAATGGAAGTGAAGGTAAAGGAGGAACTAAAACTCCCTGCAAACTCAATGATGTGTTTCTGCCCTGGAGCTGGAAGGAGGAAGGCTCCTGCTGGAGGAACAATCCACACGTCCCACCTGTAAAAAGTTCTGAGGTGATAAAAAGGAGAATCAAAGGAGCCTTATCTTGGAATAATGATGGGCTTGGGTAGTTCATGAGGGACAGGAAAAAGGAAGGAAGGAAGGAAGGAAGGAAGGAAGGAAGGAAGGAAGGGATGCACTGGGATTTTGGGGACCGTTTCATTTTGAGGACAGAATTTTGTGACAGAATTCATTTTGTGGCAGAATTCATTTTGTGACAGAATTCATTTTGTGACAGAATTTTCCGTGCCCTTTCACAATCCAGTTAGAACTTGTCTCAGAAACCCAAAGACCTCAGGTCACACCTAAACCCAGCTCTCAGAAAAAAAATTATTTTTTTTCAGCCACAGTGATGGCTCTCAGGCCATCATTAGCTGAAATGAAAGAATTTACCTTAGGTAACTCTAAGATCCAATCTTGATCTTATTAGTAATTATTACATGTTGAAAGTTTAAATATTTCATACAGAAGAGATTAAAAGATTGCAAGAGAAACTGAATAATCTCCAAAGACTTCAGAAAGCATAAAGGCCAAAGCCAACCTGAATGGAAAAGAACACTGAAACTCCGTTGTTAATTAAATCCCTTATTTATCACATTTGTCTTAATTTCTAATATTTATTGATAAGGGATTTAAATAAGAAATGACAGATTAATCCTTTCTTTGGGACCAGTGTTGTTTGAAGGTGTACTGAAAGCAGCAGAGAGAATGCCAGGCAGGCTGGACAGAAAGCACAGTTCAGTTTAGATATTAATCTGCAAAAGTGGATTATAAAAGTCAGGCTTAGACATTTTCACCAGGGTTTTATTCAGTCTGGGGAACAGCATGGACAAAGGATTCACTGATGTTGAATAGCTGAGAAATCACCAGGGGAGGAGATGGAAAACAAAACTCAAATCATTTGAAAAGATTAAACACTGCCATAAAGTAATTTAATTAGTTGTACTTTTTGTTGTTTTGGGGACATCTTCAGAGCTGTTTTATCCTTCTCTTGCTTTGCTCCCTGGCCCCCATGGAAAGGGCTCGGAGATGTGGCTGTGAGAGCCCCAGGAAAGGCACCACCACATCAAATAAAGCCACATACAGACTCATCTCTAAATTCTCTTGTTAATTAAAAGACAAACATCAGAGCCTGGACATGTTTCCAGTCAGAGAAAAGAAAAGAAGAAAAAAAAAAAAAGTTTTGCTGTGGTTTCAATGACAACCAGACCAAGTTTATCATAATATTGATCAAATATCAAGTGCAAGAGGCTGGGATGGCTCAGGAAAGCAATGGGTGAGGACTCTAGGACTCTAAGCAAAAGCACTCTTTGGACATTGTTCTGCTGATAAAATTCAGTAAAATGATCTTTGAAAAATGGAATTCTTAAATTGCATGTATGATCATCATCATGAATTCCACAAATTTTTGTCAAAGGTGCTTTGTGCCCTTGGTGTCTTTAATAACTTAATCCAAAGAGGGTCTGGCTTGATCCAGGCTGTTGGACAAGAGGTATCTGATGTGCAGGCTGGAGAAGATTGGCTTGGAGAGGTCTGAAATGAGCTGTCAAAGCCTTGCCTTGAGTGCTCTGGAGAGGATTCTGAAGTCACTGAGCCCTAAATATATTGGGGAAAGATGTGGAGCTAAATGAAGACACAAATAAATGAAATTGAGAGACTGACTTAGCTTTATAGATAATAGAATAACAAAGATATTTCTATGGCAATCAAGAAAACGTGGCCAAGACTGAAAAAATTAACTGACCAAGCAGAAAATACAGCTGCTTACTGTGAGCATTAGATCACTGTGAGCATTAGAATACTGTGAGTATTAGATCTGATGGAAAAATCATCTCTAGAATTCTTCTTTCTCAGGAATGAAGCTGACACACCATTTTGGCTGATAATCCACCTTGCCATGATGCCACTGAGTGAGATAACAGAATCACTTCCCCCTCTTTGAAATGATTGTGTCATGTTGTGAGCAGTTCAGGAGGTGCCACAGATGAGGGAACTGTAAACAAGCCAGTGGTAAATGAAAGGCAATCAATTTATTTTAATTAACTTAAGAGTTTTTTTCCTTATTTTTGCCAGTACAATGTGATATACCAATTTAAGATGATGTTCTAAGCAGAGATTATCAGCAAGGCCTCTTGCAGGCTGTTTATAAAGTCTCTTGCTGTCGCTGCAGGTGAATTAAACAAACATTTTTCAGGGACTTTTGTGCAGTATTTGTTTCTAAACAGAGCCCTGAAGAGAAGCAACCTCTCAGACAGGGTCTGCTCCAAAGGTCAAGTGATTCCTGGGGAAAGGGATTGCAGGATTGCAGGATGCTCTTTCCCACTCCTTCTGTTCCAGAAGTGTTATCTGTATGTTAGAAAAGCAAATTACAAGCAGAAATTATCCTCCAATTCTAGAAAATCTCCCAGATGTTATCAGGAATTCCCATCACCTTCAAAAAATAAATAAAAAAAAAAAATGGAGGGGAAATAACAAGAAGAGTGTTTTGAACACAGATGGGGATGTACAGTGAAAACTGCTGAGAAAATTAAAAATGTATCACTTTTGCACTGTTTTCCATAAACATTTCAGCCTTGTTTGATGCTTCCCCAAGAGATTTTATTCCAATGCCTCTCCTTGAATTGCATCTTTCACAGAGAGTTGATGAGGCTGCAGAGGTTCCACCATTGCATTTTTCCTTTCACCTCTGCTTGCAATTCCATTTGGGTGGGATCTACATCCAGATGATGGGAAAAAAAAAAAAATCTTCCTTTCTTCAGAGCTGATTTATTTTGTTGGCAATTTCAGTTCTTCTGTCTCTACAAAACAACGAGACTTTTCCTTCCTTCAAATCAGAGCTAAGGAATACACAAATGAGAAGATGTGCCAACTTCAGCTCCTCTCCTCGGAGCTCCTTTGAAATCATTTCCCTTGAACTTCCATCTTTAAAAACAGCAGATGACTTTAAACAACCCTCAGAACTCTCCTGAGGCATCTGTAAAATGTTTTCTCCCAGGAAATCAAAGGCAGGAGACCTTTGTTTCTTGAATCCTATGATAAATAAGGAGCTCTGACTTAAAATATATATATATATAAACATAGGAATCATGTTAAAATCTTGTCATGCTGTAGAAAGTCGTACTTGACTTGCAGTTTGGAGAGGATTTCAGGGTGTACTTCAAAGCCTGCTTATTTCCCCAGACTTGCCAGAAAAAAAGGCTCTGAGGGGAGGTTTTGTGTTCAGGAGAGCAGCATCTCCCAGGGTGGTTTGAGTGGGGATGTTGAGATGTTGGTCTGGCTGCTGACCCCCCTGTCCCTGGTAACTGCTCTGGGTTAATCATCCCTAGCAAGGAAATGGATCTTCCACTGAGAGTTAAGTGCCAGAGTTAAAGCAAAGCTAAATCTTGGTCTTGGATTGAAAATATTTGGGGAATTCTCACCCTCGGTTGGAGCTCGCTGGTGTTGCTGAAGAGCTGACCTCAAAATAAATAAAAATAAAAGTAAAAATTTGAAAAAAAATAAAAATAAAAATAATAAAAATAAAAATAAAAATAAAAATAAAAATAGGTTTTAGCAAAGAATTTGAGGGGGGATGAATCCCAGCACATTTGAGAAAAATGATAGAGAAAGAACAAGAAATTCAGGATTCCCAAAAGAGCATCAGCCAAACCATAAAGGGAACACTCAGCACTCTGCTCCACCTTCACAGATAAATTCAAATTACTCACAAAGTTTATGCTGATTTGTTTCTGCCTCACCCTTGGTAAGAATCCTTGTCCTGCATGAAAAACTAAATGAATGCTACTTAAAGTTTTGCCTTCTTGATTTGCATTTTCTATGAGACAGTAAATTAAATTTATGCTAATCTGATACATATATTCTTCCCTGAACCATTAAAGGGGAGGTGGGGCTACACAGTGCAATAGTTTAAATAATTATGGCTGTCACTCACAATTATTCAATCTGTTGTATATTAAAAACCAAGTTGCAACTAGAAATTATCCTCCAGTTTCAGAAAATCTCACAGATGTTGTTGTGCTGATCAAAGTTCTTAAAATGTTGGATGTAAGATATGAGTTCCCAAGGAATGGAATATTAGAAGAAGGAGCTAAAAGTGGAATCTTTAAGTTTTAAATGGTTGGCTTTGTTTTCATACTTCCCCAATAAGGTGCAGCATGGAACTAGGAATGACAGAATATTGCTGGGAGTTATTTAATGCTCCTATAAATTAGATCTCATAGAATCCTACATTAACATCCAGAAAAACTTTGGGAACAAGTGACACCCAGGTGACAAAACTGCTCTGCCACTTCCAGGCTTGGCTGTACATATTTTCTAGAGATTCACAGATATATATATATATATATATATA
>VZRH01004772.1:299191-314078 GCA_013397555.1 Urocynchramus pylzowi | reverse complement strand
CCAATACTTTTTTTTTTTAATGGTGTTTTCTTTATTTTTTTTTTTTTTTTTTTTTTTTTTTTTTTTGGCTTGCTAGGGACATACAGCTTTCTTTCAGCTTTCATTTCCAATTTTATTAAAAAATAATTTATTTTTCCATTTTCTGTTCAACAATGTCAATCAGGTTTTGCAGTTCTGCTCCCTTGCTCTCATAATACACCCAGCAGCAGGAATTCCAGAAGTGCCCAAGCCCCACTGGCAGCTCCCAGTGGTAATGTTTGATCTGTTTCAGGTGGACTGAAAACTCATTTATAATCAAAAAACCAAGAGACACCTGGAATGGAAACTTATTCATTCGGAGCTCTTTGAAACAATCCTCCAGTGGGTTTGAATAGACTGGAAACAGAGGATTCTGAGACATCCAAAGCTGTTTTCCATTTCCTGAGAGCCACATGACAGGATTACCCTGGAAAGTCCTTTTTCCTAGGACAAATTCTGGTGCTCAGTGCCCACAGCTCCCTCATTGCTGCAGCGGTGGCAAAGGTTCCCCACCTCACTCCTCCCTTGCTCCCCCAAATTCCCAGTGGTTTCTGCTTCCACAGGGGTGAATTTTGACCCAAAAAATCATTGCCTGTGGCTGTGCTGAAAGGTTCAGCTGAAAACAAAAAGCTCACGTTGCATTTAGGAATTACAGAAAGGTTTGGCTTGGAAAGGAACTTAAAATTCATTTAATTCCAACCCCCTACCATGGACAATTTCCCCAATCCCAGACTGCTCATATCTTGAAGAGACAGACTCAGTCTGGACATTGACAAGTTTTGCTCTTTGATGTTATCTAAACCCACCCACAGGAAAAAAAAATCCTCACATCCTTAATATCCATGTCCCATTGACTGAGTTTCAGAAGAGGTTTGGGTGGAATCTCACCAGGCATGTTGGGCTCTTCCCTGCTGGAGATGACCCCAGGTGTTGGTGGAAGCAGCTTTTCCCAACCCAGCTGTCCAAGAAGGAGTCAGGAGCCTTCTGCTCGTGTTCTCAGTGATGTTTATTGTCTCTTATCTAAAATATTTTCTGTCTGACCCCCGAGCTCTGGCCAGCAGGTCAGTCCAAGGCTCACACCTCCCACGGGGCTGGTGCTGTCTTTTATACCATGAACTACCTATTAGATATTTACAATTGTGTGCCAACCCCTAACACCTGTGTTAGACAGTGACTTTCTACTCTGAACCAATCTAAAAATGCCAGCATCACCTCAAAGATGGATGTTAGGAAGAAGAAGGAAGNCCCTGCCCGGGGTTTGGGGCACGGAGAGGAATGTCTTGGATTCCGACACAGGCACACACACAGCTGTGGGTAGAAGAGCATTTTCTCAGGCTGAAGCATCAGAATTAATTGCTGGTCCTTCCTCCTCCCCCCCCCCACTTGCTTCCTCACTCTCACTGTAACTCCAGGGCTGCGCCGTAAATTGGATCAGCGAATGATCCCAGTTTAAAAAAATAGAACCTGAAGGTTTGTTGTGCTCTGAGTTCCTTAATCCGGATAATTCCATCTGTCCTGCTCGCAGCAAAGCCCCAAACACTGGGATCTGCACCCTGGAGGCAGGGCAGGAGCTGAGGGGAAGCTTTGCTTCTTAAAGCAGCTTTGCTGATGGCAGAAATGTTTGTGCAGCCTCCCCCTGCATTTTGAAGAGCCATTAAAGCCCCGTGATCAATGCAATTCTTAATTATTTGCACTTCAGTGCTTTATGCAGATAAACTCATCAGCACTTGAGACACTCCTGTCATCTGCTCACTTGGAAATTGAGGATTTGTGACACTGGAGTTGTCTCTCACACTGAAGCCAGTGACTTGTGAACAAGATTTAGTCTCCTCCTAAGGAAATCCACTCCTGCTGACCTTGGATGTTTCTGCAAGTTGTGTTTTGGCTGCTTACAGGGGTCAGTTTGGGTACCCATGGGGAGCTTTGCTTTATTTCCACCCCTGGCAGTGCCCAAGGCCAGGCTGGACATGGCTTGGAGCAACCTGGGACAGTGGAAGGTGTCCCTGCCATGGCAGGGGTGGAACCAGGTGAATTTTAAGGTCCTTTTCAACCCAACCCACTCTGAGAGTCTTTGAATCCATGCAGGAATGAAAAATAATATTCCTTAGCAGTCCATGCTGTTTCATCAGTAAAATAAACTCTAATTAAGACTTCTGGAACAGGCAAAAAGTCTCCCATGATGCTGCAGCCCAGTTTTCATCCATACATAAGGACATCAACAGAAGTCATCCTTCCCCATGGAAGATTATCACACAAAACCAGAGATAATTAAATTATTTCTATCATCCTGCCCTACACTGTGGTATCTCAGGTCACAGATGGCATTGTCCCTTTTTTCTCTTTAAATCAGCCCAAAATCTTCACTACACTGAGCCTTTGGCTACTGCTGGGAATTCCCACACGGCAGTGGAAGGATGGACCTGCTGAGGAAGCAGCTCACAGGGTAAAATTTGCTCTAAACCACATGAAAATGGATTTTTAGGGTTCATGCTGATAGGAGGGCCTGAAATCTTGCAAGAATTCTGCCTCCCCTGCAGGTTAAATCTGAGACCATCAAGATCACTTTTTATGCCAATCCAGCCAAATAAGAGCTCTCCTGTTATCACACAGGAAGAGCCTGCTCAGGAATCATCACTTGAATTTTCTTTTCTACCTAACTGTATTTATCTTCAGGGTGATCCTCCACTATTGACCTGCTGTAAAACACACTTGCTTTGTGTCAGGACAATTATTTGCAATTACAAATGAAAGGAAAATATTAAAAAAAAAAAAAAATATGCAAGACTCATCCTGTACCTTGCTTGCCTCTCTCATTTAACTTGTAATTGCTTTTATTGACAATTTCTTCTTCCTTCCCTGGAGTAGTGAGGTCATTAAGCAAATCTGCCTTTTTTTCTGTACAAAATGATAATTTAACTGATTAAACCACTTGCATTGTCAATACACTTCCATGAGAGATTCCCATCCCACACACCACACTGGGATTTTGCTTTCATCTGGAGACATTTCAGAGTGTTTCATGAAAATAGGATGCTATTGGCTTTCTCCCTGTCTCAGGTTTTGTATCCACCTCTTTAGAAAATTACACTTCTTGCCATTAAAAATGCAGCACAGCTCTGTCAGTCACTTTTCCAAGCAGGTGCTGTCAGTTTTACACTGTCACTTGCACATTGCACAAACACTGGCACGTACCAGTGACAGGACTGAAGGGAGTGGCCTCGAGTTGTGCCAGGGAAGGTTTAGATTGAAAATTAAGGAAAAAATTCTGCATGGAAAAAACACTGAAACATTTCATTTCATTATCTTAGAAATGTTTTCTGCCCTGAAACAGGGGACAGAGACAGCTGGGGGTTCCTGGGGCAGGTAGAAAACTCGGTTTCCTTCCCATTTTCTGCTTTACAGCAGGCAGTAAAAGAGCAGCAAGCCTCTGATGGTGTTTTAACAAGGGCTGGAAAAAGAGAGAGTTTCCAAGCAATCCTGTTGTCACCTTGCCACAGCGAGCCCAGAATATTCTGGAGGTGCCTAAAGAGGAGCTGCTTCACACAGTTTTATCCTGCAGCCACCTTCCACTCATCCTGTGCTGTGCTCACAACTGAGGAATGAGCTGAGATTGAAGGAGTTTGGGGTGAATTGGAGAAAATCCCATGATTTTCCATGATAACTCTGTGATATCCCAGAGCAGCAGCCACCACAGGGCCACCCTTTACCCTGTCCCTACCACCCCACCCCAGCACACCCTTTATTTTTATGTCCCATTCAATTTGACCTTCAGCACCTGAGGCCTGGAAGAGACATTTTGGAAACATCTGCTTAGAAACCTCTTTAATTCCTGCAACTGGGAAGTTCTCCTCAACTTTGCTGCCTTTTTCCTTAACCCCAAATCTTTATTTCTGTAGCTCCTAAAGAATAGATTGTATGACTTAAATTTCCTTTTTTTTTTTCTTTTTTCACTTCTATTTATATGCTTTTTTAAAAAAAAGAAATTGCTCTTCCATTTTCACACCAAGTATTTAATGGAAGAGTGAAGTGAGCTCCTGTTCAGCTACTCCAGGAGTTCTGGCAAAGCTCTCAAACAAGAGGGAGGCTTATCAGATGCTAAATGAGTTTCATTTCAAATTGAAAACATTTTCTGTCTTGTTGTTTTAATTCAAGTCATTAGCTGTACCTGAGTCTAAATTAGCTACATTTTCCTGAACTTCTGAAGTATTTTTAAACTCCTTTTCAAATTCCTTGATCTGAGTGTATCTCATGTCCCATTTGTAATGGTCTGCTGTATTCATTAGATACTGGGAACCATCTGCTAGAAATTTGCCCAGAATAAATCCAGTTTGTGCAAGATAAGGAGGCATAACTCTGACTCCCTCTGAGCTAATAGCTCAGATTTTGGTGAAAGGGTTGGAATCAGCTGCACTTGAGATTTTCACCCTGTTTTGAGAAGACAGCAATGGTGCTTAATTAAAATAAGAAGACATTTCTTTAGTCTCCAAAGAATATTTGTAAATCACAGATGAAATTGGAAGTAATTTATCACTGATGCTCTATGAAATTCAGCTGTAGATCCATCTGGCCATAGTGCTTTAGGAGGCAATATTGCTTGCAGGGCACTTTTTATTGCTTATCTCTCCTGGGGGTTATCTAAGTATTGCCTTGATAATGCTGGCAGCTCTATTTCAGCCACAAAATAATAAATGGCTCCTATTTCTACTGTATGTAATTCAGAATGAGGAAAAAAAAATCTTTATTAATTTGTCTCCTTTAACTTTTTGCATATAACCTCTTCCAAGCTGGGTTTGTTATCCTTTAGGTGGCCGTGGGGGATGTGGGCTCTGGGACATTCACCTGCCTTTTGTGCAGAGCCAAAATTAAATAACAGCAGTGTGGAGCTCATTTAAGAAATGAACCAGACAAATTTTTGGTCTGATACAACCTTGAGCTGCATTTCTTAAGCTTGGAGTTGAATGGAAGGATTGATTCTGGATATATTGATTTTCGCACTTTGAAATACATTCACGAATAGAGGTCATGCTTAGTGTTGTCGATGAACACAAGTAAATGACCCAGAAACATTTAGGTTTGTGTTTTTTGAACAGATAGAAGTCTAATCAGCTGAGTTTGAAGTCCAATTAGGGGTTGCACAGAGGTGGTAGCTTGGAAAAATACAAGTTTTCAAATTAAATATTGCTTAGATGTCAAACACGTCTGGATCATAGAATCCCAGAATGGTTTGGGTTGGAAGGACCTTAAAAATCACCCAGTGCCACCCCTGCCATGGCTGGGACACCTCCCACTGTCCCAGGTGCTCCCAGCCCCAGTGTCCAGCCTGGCCTTGGGCATTTCCAGGGATCCAGGGGCAGCCCCAGCTGCTCTGGGCACCCTGTGCCAGGGCCTGCCCACCCTCCCAGGGGACAATTCCTTCCCAATATCCCATCTAAAGTGACATTCTCCCAGTTCAAAGCAGTTCCCTGTTGTCCTAATTCCCTTGAAGGAGTCCCTCTCCAGCTCTCCTGGCCTCAAACCAGTGAAGATCTGAGCAGGAGGGCTCTGCCAGGAGCTGCAAGTGACCCAGTTTTACCCAACATCCTCTCCCTGCCCTTCCCTCACGTTCTGCCCTGACAAGCCCTGCAGGAAATGTAAAAAGGGGAGAACTTCATAGTAAAAGGAGCATTTTGATACAGGTTACCAAGTTTTGATAGCAGAGAAGCACTGCTGAGGTGAGTGCTCAGGTAGATTTAAGCCAAGCTTATCTCAAACCCCAGCGAGAGCCTCTGTGACCCTGTGTCTTGGTTTGGGAAGACAGGTGTCTGCTAAGGAAGGCCAGAGCCTCCCCTGGAATAAAGAATGTAAACCCCCTCCCTCCAAATTGCTATAAAATTTAAATCAAGGGGCTCTCAGGCAAGAAATATGGGAGCAGGGATAACAGTCCTTTACTAGGGAAGCAAAAGAAATATAAAAATATAAAATAAACAAATGCAGTAGATTAAAACAACACAGACAGAGTCAGAACTCAACCTGACACCCGGTTGGTCAGGGTGTAGTCTCAGTCCAATTGGAATTGTGGCTGCAGTCTTCCTGGACTCAGTCCTCAGGTGTGGTTCTGTTGGAGCAGGAAAATCCTATTGAAGGAATGGTGAGGATCTTCCTCTGCTGATCCAGATGAAAAGGGGCAGTTCTCTCTCTGAGCAAAACCCAGCAAGAGCTGTGCTGTCTCTCCAGATTCCCAGCTCTATCCCTGTAGGAATGCTGGGCTCCTCCCTCTGGGCGGAGCATCTCACAATGGGATGTTAAAGTTCTTATCAGTCATGCACTGACATTCAATAGCCTGTTATCAGCAGATGTCTGCCTGGAGGGAGGAGTGCTTGTGGAGGAGATAAGGAAAAACTGCCCACTGGACAAAGACAGCTGCCATACAGATGGTAAATAGAATAGTACTGGTTTCACAATCCATGACACCCTGCGGTGGCACCTGGCTCCAGGTGGCCTCTGCTCTGGGCTCAGCGATTCCAGGATGTGGTCCTGGTGCTCACCTGGACCTGTTTCCATAGAAAAACTGCTCTGAAATGTAGCTCAGGTAAAGATTTTCCCCCTGCCTGCAGTTCAGGGGCAGGAATTGTTCCCAGAGGTCCTGAGTGCTGTTTACTGTTTTTCCTGCTTTTCCATTAGATGGATCTGACAACTCCTGTTGCCAGGGTTTCATCCCACTCGGAGCCAGACACCAGGGTTACTCACTGGAGTATAAAACACATTTTCCAGGGCCAGCCTCTGACCCACTGCTGTCAATGAGATCTTCCACTAAAACCCTCAGAAAAATCCAGCCCTCAGTTTCAAAGGAAGTTATCTGATTTTTAATTTCTAGCCCTTTTCAAATATTACTAAAACAATCACTCATCTCCTTCCCTAGCCCTCCCCAACAAATCCCAGCCAAATCTGTTTTTTTCAAGTATTAATGCTGTGTAACTGTGTTGAAATCCCAGAGCAAGCCCAGGAGGGAATATCAGGAGACCTGGGGTCAGATTTGCTCCTTCCCAGGCTGTTCACTTCCAGCCCAATGCTGCAGAATCAGATGAAAAATAGAGGTGTGATTTGTGTGCTCAACTCCAAATAAATACAGGGATGTGCTGGAATATTAAACCCCAGAGGCCAAGGGCCCGTGGCAGTGGCAGGGATCCAGAGCAGCTGAGCAGAGCAGAGGAGAGCAGCTTGGGAATGAGATTTGGGGGCAGTGGGGAAGCACTGGGACTGCTGGTGGGAGTTCCCCCTCTCATCCTGGTGTGCTGCCTGCTGATAAAGTGCCATTCCTTAGGAAAAGTCACGGAACAGCAAAGCAGAGAATGAGAGGAGCTCACTTGGGACTCAGTCTCTCCTCTGGATGCACATGAGCTCACATATGCAGTAACTAATTTTACAAGGGGTGTTACACACTGGAGAAGCCTCAAGTAGCTCTTGGATTGCTGAAAAGCAATTCTGAATATGCTCCTTTGAATTCCAGAGACAAATTTGGGTTTGGTTGTATTCCAGTCCTTTAATCTTTCAATATTCATTATTATTTTCATGAATAATTTTTTGTACATCACTGAGATATGGGTGCTCTTCCTTCATCTGTCTTGACTTCCATGCAAGCAAAGATATTTCTTTTTTTTTTTAAGTTATTTTCTATATTGTCTGTCATGAAACAAAAACAACCCATGTCCCTCAGATGACCAATTCCTCACTGTAAATAGCAAATATTCAATAATTTCAAGAGGCTGCCACAAACAGTCATGTGCAGGGACAGGTCCTGCCTGGTAATTAGCATCTTATTAACAACTATTAATAATAAATGCACCTGCAGCAATCCTGAGCAGATCACAGAAATCAGAAGCAGAAAAATCACTCAGTTACTTCAATAATTTCTTTCCAAAGTTTCAATCCGTGAGTTCAGCTCACTGTTTATGATTTAGATAAGAGGAGGGGGAAAAAAGATATTTGGGGTTTGAATGGATCTTACAAATGGGTTGAAACACCATTTTATTAAAAGATTTCTGTGAATGTGAAAATACTTTAATGTTACCATAGCTTTAATGATTTCGTGTGATTTTGCCTTTGCAGTTGGAACCACTGATTTTTAACATTAAGTCTCAGTTTTGAACTAAAGAAAAACAAGTGTTTTCCTATCTCCCGAGATAGAAAAGAAAAATTGCTGTGTAAAGCAGGAGAAATCGAATCCAGAAAAGCAGAAAGCAAATCAAAATAATCACAAATGTATTCTTTCTCAAAAATGAGATTTATTAGCCAATCTCTCAGTGTTATTAAGCTGGATGGAGAGCAGAAGCATTATTATGTTTTGCAGGACTGTTCAGGAGAGCTGGAAATCTACAGCTACGCCGAAATGGAAAAGCACAGGGAGGAATTGCCACTTGAAATAATTCAGAGGGGTGGGGAAGGGCTGGGCTGCACGGGGGTTTCATCTTAGCAGCAGTTGTGGGAAGGGTTGGTGTTCCTGCTGAAGGATTAGGGAAAGGCTTGGGCTGGGTGTTGGTGAGATTTCCAGACGTCCCTCCATGAATGTCCTGGGTGGTTTGGGTGAAAGAAGAGACACCAAAGTGGCCGTGGGCTCCAGGGTCAGGTGATGGACTCTGCTCCTCTGGTGGCACCTGTGGAATTCCATCTGCTGCGACAGGAGTGACAGATAACAGGGCTGTAACAAAGATTCAACAAAAAAATATTGGAGGGGGAAAAGTCTCTCCTCCAAACGGTGGGCATGGAGAAGTGCTGAGATGTGTTATTTGGACTCCTGAAAATCCCATTAAATTTACTAATGCAGTCTTGCTATGATGGGAGAAAATAATAAAAAAAAATCAAGTTCTATTAAGTTCTTCTCTAGAAAATTAAAAATCCAGCTGGGTAAGACTTGGTGTAGTTGGTACAGTCTTTAAAAATGGAACAGGACAGAGGAAATGGCCTCAAACTGCACCAAGGGAAGATGAGGTTGGATATCAGGAAAAACTTCTTCACCAAAAGTGTTGGAAAAGGTTTTCCAAGGAAGCGCTGCGGGTATTTGAATGGATTAAAGGACTTAATGATCTTAACGGTCTTTTCCAGGCTGAAGGACTCCTGCTAATGTCAGTGCTAATGACCCTGTCCCTCTCTAACTCCTGGGGCTTTTGTACTTGCCCCAAAACAATCTCAGCGTCCCCAGAGGCTTGGTTTGAACGCCTTAGGGACAGATTTCCCTGCCTGTAACAAGGGTGAAGATAAAATCGTCTGTCTCAGAGTGAGATGTGACAGATCCCCGGGAGACAGATGCCATCCCATTGTCCCCATGCCAATATCAATAAGTTTGATCTCCTGGAGGAGATTTTGGCAGCTGGAAGGGATGGGCCATCAAACCCAACTGCACTGGGGAGACCCCTGGGAGTGGCCAAAAAGCCAGAGATTGGGATTTATAGGATGATGTGTAGGACTCCAAGCCCTCGGGGCAGATTTCTGAGCATGGAAATGTGGGATTGCTCCAGCACAACCCCCGTGGGGACCAGAGGAATCAGCAGGGCTCCAGGCAGAGACACAGATGGATTAAAACTGGACTATTTCCCGTGATTAAAGAATTCCAAAAGGCACCCAGGGGAGAAATGCTGCCCAGCTGAACACGGGGGATGTGAAGGTGCCGATGGATGGATGGTGGGAGGTGTTGGCCAGAGGAACAGAGCTGCCAAAGGCAGCTTTCCCTCACTCAGCCCTCATTCCCCAGGGTGCAGCACAAAATGGATGGATGCAGGGATTTCTTGACACAAACTCATACAGAAATACCAGCTACTGGAACCGAAGACGAAAAAAAAAAAAAAAAAAAAAAAAAAAAAAAAAAAAAAAAAAAAAAAAGGAAAGTAATTGTGCTTGGGGCTCCTTGCCAGGGCAGAGAATGGTGAGAATGTCCTTGCTGTCTTGGAGAAGGGTGGGAATGGGGAGAAAGAATCCACCTCCAATTCCAATTTTCTCTGTGGACTAAATCACTCAGCCCTTGGAGCGAGGCAGAAATCCCAGAGGAGCTCCAAGCAGGACTTTGGGAAGCAGTTTTCTTCCAGCCTTTGCCACGTGTGGCCCTTTCCTGCCTCCAAGGCCCCAGAGCTGTGAGCAGTGTGATTGCACATCTCTCACAGACATCCTTCATCTCATCCCAATGAGATGCAAAACCAGAGCACTAAATTGCAAATGGGAGATTTAATTAAAATGTTCCCCTTTCTAAGATCAATAATCAAGGCAAAATAGTTTCACTTCCCATTGATATATCTGCTTTTTCCCTCATTTGAAACAAACTGTGAATTACACTTTCTAACATATTGCTTGCAAAAATGCTCCAAAAAGCAAATTAAACCTTCTGGAAGCCTTTGATTCATTTTATATATTACATAGAATAACTTAACAGACATATTAGAATACAGCACAAAATAACATAATTAGGCACAGTTTCATGCCTGGAGTTTGAAAGTGTGGGAGAAACTTTTTAAGCATTTAACTCATTTAGTAAAACTCAAGTGCTACAGAGCAAATTGTGAGTATTTTGATCTATATAGAGTTTGATTCCAAACTCTCAGCTCTCAGTAGAGCTCACTTTATAAAGTGGCTTCTAATTTATATTCTGTGTTAATGTCAAGAAACTAAATCTGAAATCTAGAAGCAATTATGCATAATAAGGTGGAAACAATGGAATAAAGTCTGTCAGGTAATTTCAACCAAAATCCATAACACTGGTGCTATCTGAGCACTCTTCTCTCTGCACAGAGAACTTACAGCACTCTTGCATTTTATTTATTTAAATTTTAATAGTCCTGGATCTCATGAGAGCTTTTTAAATCTCAGAATTAGTACAAGACCTTTAATTTAATTTTGTGGTTGTGGGTCTTAACTAGGAATGTTTTAATTTCTGTGGGATTGTACAAGTCCAGAGGTGGACTACAACCCCTCTGGCACTTCATTCCCATAAATAAGATCCTGGCTTTAGGAAAGTTCATAATGAAAATTTGTCAATTTATCTATACACGAAGATTCAATCTACAGGAATTCTACTGAGAATTTTTCAATATTTGGGGCATTTCATTATGAAAAATAAGTATTTCATGCTTAATGCATGAGAGTATTTCTGATTCTGAGAGCAAAGAAAAGAGCTGGGAATAATGTTTATCCTACAGGACTGTCTCAGTGTTCCCGTAGTGATTCCTCTCTGTATTTGCCTTTGAGAAGTGTGAAGGGAGACTTTGGGTGTCTTCAGGGCAGAAGAAAGTGTTTATTCTCCTCTGAATTGTGAATTCACCACAGTCAAGGAGTGTTTGGGCTTCAACGTGCTTGAATTAAACCTGGAGTGACAGGACACAGGGAATGGCTTCCCACTGCCAGAGGGCAGCAGGAGATGGGATTTTGGGAAGGAATTCCTCCCTGGGAGGGTGGGCAGGCCCTGGCACAGGGTGCCCAGAGCAGCTGGGGCTGCCCCTGGATCCCTGGAAATGTCCAAGGCCAGGCTGGACACTGGGGCTGGGAGCAGCTGGGACAGTGGGAGGTGTCCCTGCCCATGGCAGGGGTGGCACTGGGTGATTTTTAGATTTCCTTCCAAACCTTTTTGTGTTCTATGATTCCATTAATGTGAAACTTCAGCTCAGTTTTACCCTCAGCCACAGGATGTCAGTTCATTTTACACCCTGGGGCTCATCATTTTCCCTGTGCTTTGCAGACCTGTGCTCTTCTCCTGAGTCCTCCACCAACCAAATCACACTCTTCCAAAGGCAGGAGCCATCCTGAGGTGCTGAAGGGATCCAAAATTCTTCACAAAAATCTGTAATCACGTTTCCCTTCACTACAGGGTGAATGCAGTTTGCCTCTCTTCTCTAAAACCCTGATGCATGAAAAGAAAAAAAAAAAAAAGCAAGGTGAAGAACAACAATCAACCATGGCAAGTCTCCACGTTGCTACTTCAATGATGCACAATCTGTTTGCTATCTGAGCACTGTAAACAGACTAATATTTCTCAAAGTATGGGATAAATCAGCCATTTAGAAGCAGCGAAGAGAAAATGATGAAGCTCCAAGTGAGTTGTGAAGCAGTGAATAAGGATGTATTACACCACGGGAAACCATCAATATTTGTTTATTGTGTCAGTGTGAGGAATAAATCTGTGGGCTAATTTGTATTCTCTTCAGTTAATTCTACTCTTTCTGATGCTTTTTTGGGCTACCTGAAAACAGAGGCCAGACAGAATTAAGGCAATAAAAAGCTGTTCTATTTATTGAAGGGCCTTCAGGTGCATTTAGGGCAGACAAAGCCCCCCAGGTCCTACACCCAAAAATGGACCATGGGTCACAGGGTTTTCACACTTTTATAAGTTTGGTCCATTTGCATATTTGGGGTGAATCTGCCAATTCCAGCTCCAGGTAATGAAGTCATTGACCCCAAGTTTGCTGCCCCAACTCACTTTTGTTCCCATCTCTCAGGGCCTGAGGCAGTGAGGGTTTTTTGCCCCCTTAATGAGATTTTCAGTTCCATTTTTGAGCTACAGAGCTGATCTGCATAAAAGCTGTTGGCTCACATTCCAATGGCTACTGGAAGTCAAAATCTGGATGGCTGAGGGCTTGTAAAGAGAAAAGGTAGAATGTTGGAATTTAGAAGATTTACAGCTCTAAGGAGCTGAAAAGGAAAAGATCTTACAGGTTTTCATGCAACGAACATGAGAACAGAATTAATTTTTCTTTGGCTATTTGAGTGAATTGACCATTTTATGAAAACTGGGTGAGGAATCAGAGATAGCTCATTTAGTTTTCTGCTTCTCTCAAATTCTTCTGCCAACAAACATTATCTGAGTTGTTTGTTCATGAAAGGTTTTTATCAAGGTCTTTTTAAAGCACTCATTTCAAGATCCCGTTGTAAAGGGCTGCAAAGGTTAGGAGGGTTTGCTTTGAATCCCACTATTATCTCTTCATTAATCATCCAATTTTTGGCATTTAATAAATGTCTGTTTGCAGGAAAAAAATTAAAAGTTGGACTGGTTCTAATCAAATTGGACTAAAGATATTTCAGGAAAGCAAAGAAATAAATGGGGGAACAAATGGAGGAACAAATGGGGGAAAAAGGAAATAAATTTTTTTCACTGTATTAGTCATTTATTAAATTGCAAATTTCTTGATTAATGACATTCAGCTGTGGCTAAAGGCTTTCAATTCATAACCAAAATCCTTTGAGCTCCAAACTGCAAAATATTCCTCTTTCAATGCACGTGCAGGCAATTAAGTAGAGTGTGGAAAAGTGGAGAACTATGAGTAAATTTAATTACTTAATGGATAGGTGGTTTTACACTTCAAGGAGACAATTCAGAATGAAGCTACTGCCTTCAAACAAATATTGATGGACACTGAACTTTGGTTTTTAACCATAAATAATGCTCATTTCTGAGAAGGCAGCAAACTAGATATGCTTCAAGACTGAGCTGCCTCCAAGGAAGCCTTTGATTATGAAAAGCTATCCCCAAAGAACAATTAACAATAAATAATGTGTTATTTAGTACTTCTTTTCTTTGTGACCCATGTGTCAAAGAAGTGGGTTTGTCAATTGTTTCATCAATTGCAACTGTTTAATTAATGGATCTTACAAAAAAAAAAAACCCCAAAAACAACACCCACACAGTCTGTGCGTTGTAAATGATTCAGTGCAGATAATTTTTTGCCTAATTTTCACAATTCACCACTTGAACTTACTGATAATACTGTCTTAATTTCATAGCTTTTCTGTCTCCCTTGAAGAAGAATGTTTTCAAGCAATGACATTTTGTTTCTCAGTGAAAAGGGCTGAGACATTTGCTTTTTCATTAGTACTTGCACGTTGTAAAATCAAACCGATTAGGAGCTCGATACTGTCAAATCTAAATTCACCTTCTAAAGAATGGTGAATTTGACCTCTTTGAAACATCTTCCAACAGGGTCTGTGTTCTACAATAATTTTGTTTTGGTGGCAAATGCCAAATTTAGCCCTTCACACCTCCCACTGTCCCAGGTGCTCCCAGCCCCAGTGCCCAGCCTGGCCTTGGGCATTTCCAGGGATCCAGGGGCAGCCCCAGCTGCTCTGGGCACCCTGTGCCAGGGCCTGCCCACCCTCCCAGGGAGGAATTTTTTCTCTAAATCTCTCCTGTTTTAGTTCAAAACATTTTCCCCTTCTCCTATCACCACCTGCCTGAGTAATAAGTTGCTTTTCCTCTTTTTGAGGATCTGAAGTCAAGTTTCAGAGCCTGTTTTGTTGTGTTTCCCAAAACCACAAACAACATTCCCACCTTTTGGTTCCCTTGTTGCTTTTGCACAGAGATTTGAAACAACCCAAAAATTTCTTTCTGAACCGTTTGGAAATCCTTAATTTCAGAAAATCTGAGTAAAATGCAGTGTCTGGGGACATCCACCTTTTTCCAGTGACCCCTGCACTGCCCAGCAAGGTGGGGAGCATCCACAAATTGCACAGGAGCTGCCAACAGCTCCTCTCACCCTCTGCCCTTCCACCTCCAAGCACAGCCAAGGATGCTCCCCTCAAAATTGCCTGGAGACCCCCAGGAGCAGGGCAAGAAGTTCTCCCTGGGTTTCTTGGCCACCAGTTTTTGATTTCCAGCTCAGCAGGGAGGAGCAGGGCTATCACAGGGATTGCTCACCCTTCAGGGAGGTTTGGATGTGCTGAACTGTGCTCCTTCACACCCCGGGGCTGGACAAGGAACAGGAGCAGGCTCCTCCACTCCTCACAGCACTTAAAATAACAAAGAGCTCTTTGTTTTAATTTCATTTCTCCATGAAAGTAAAAAAAAAAAAAAAAAAAAAAAAAAACAAAAAAAAAAAAAAAAAAAAAAAAAAAAAAAAAAAAAAAAAAAAAAAAAAAAAAA
>VZRH01004772.1:287317-299012 GCA_013397555.1 Urocynchramus pylzowi | reverse complement strand
AAACAAAAACAAACAAAAACAAAAACCAAAACCAAAACAAAAAACAAAACCAAAACAAAAACACAAAACCAAAAACAAAAACCCTAAAACAAAACCAGAAACAAACCCAAAAAACCTCCCACATTCAGCCCTTCAGATCTCGGAATATCCTTGACCTCTAGATACCTTTCCAAATAAAATAATTTCAAATTTCCTCACTTGTTTTCAGATAATCAAGTGCATGATGTGTTTGTTGGTTCATTTAAACCTCTGCACTTTCCAGGGAGTCATTTTAATGCCAGTTGATTTAGCAGCAGTTAAATGTCACATAAAGGGAGGGAGACAAGGACAGCTCTGTTTGCTCTACCTGCACAATAAATGTACAGAACCTATAGAGGAGTTCAACAATAACTCAGAATTACATCTAAACAGACAAAAGCAAATTCTCAAGGTCTTATCCTCTACTTGTGGGAATCTCCAAAGGACTTAGTAAGAAATATAAACCAGGAGATAACAAGGAGTAAACAATGAAACACAAGGCAAATAACCAAGTGGGAAGAGGGAGCTGCCAGCATAGCACAGCCTGGGAAGAGGGATTAGAGCATGGACAAGGCAGTGGGAGATTTTTATCAAATATCCTTCAGTGACAGACAGTGTGCACCTTGTGTACAGTACCAGAAAATAAATCAATTCCAAATTCAACCTGTTTGAATAAAAATATTCAAATGATGCTGTCTCATCATCTATTAAGTAGGTGCCACTGTTAAAAAGAGGTGAGGAAAAGTGGCTACAAATACTCTTTATCCTCTCTTTCCTTTGAGACACATATTAATGTAATCCTTTTAGGGTGGATGGAATACATGGAACTAAAAAGTGCTCCCTCTTCCCCAGGAGCAGGGAAGTCCATGGTAATGGATCAGAGAGTTATTCTTTATGTACAGTAGATGCACCAGGATATTCCCAACAGAACATGAAATGGAATTTAGAGTTCTGCAGACCCCTCAAGTCCCTCAGAGAAGCATTTGGTACCAGAGACATTGATTGGAGACCTGTCTGCAAACTTCTGTTTGGGAAAATAAAAACTCCATTAAAAGTAATCAGCTATCTTGGGTTTTTCTCAACACACAGCTTCAGGAAAACTTCACCAGCAATGTTTTGAAGGAAAATTAACATTGTTTGCAAAGGAAACTTGTATGAAACTTTGGTGAAGCAGTATTTCCTCTTAATCTGGTTTAATTGACGCCACCAAGACACAGACTCCATATTTTGAGACATTTTGGGAAAATCAATGTGATTTGGCACCCACTAAAATCAAGTGTAGATTTCATTTGTATTTGTGATGGACAAACAGTCCTGAGGAGTCCCTTCCAGGCATTTATTCATTCATTTATTTATTTATTCCAGGCTGACAGCTGGAGAACGAGGTCACTGGGTTTGAGCAGAGTCCTGCCGAGCCCAAGCTGTTCTGGACCTGAGGAGCTGCTCCATGGATTCACTCCCTGAGCCTGATCTGACTCCTGCCTGCGAGTAAACCTTGAGTAAAGAGAGATTTGGGAGGAAGGAGCAAATATCAAAGAACTGTTTGCAGCAGTTCCAGAATCCTTCAGCATTGATCTTTGAGGGATACGTGGGACACAGGAGAAGGCTCCGAGGTAAAATTCACTCTTAACAGGGCATTTGAAAAGACCCTATTGATGAGTTAATTAGGCCATTCTCTTGCATCTGCCAGAGAAAGTGTGTGCCTACAGTCTTCCTCACCAGGCAGATACTGTTTCTACCTTCAGCCCACTTTAATTAATACCAGCAAATCCTTCCTTCCTTTGCTGAGTGGGCATGGAAGCTCATCTTGAGTGTGATAATCAAACAAACTGTGAGCAAAGCACTGGAGTTTGATGGGCAGTGAGGGGAGAGTTCAGAAAAGTAAAAAGCAATATATTTCCAAGGCAATCACCAGTGAGAGAAGTGGGTTTGTGGTTTCTCTTTAAGCAGGGACAATATTTATTTTAAAAATTGGAAACCCAAACGCTTTTTTTTCACACACTGCAACAGCATGTGTATCCAAAGCTTTATTGGTAGTGAGCAGCTTTTATCTGATCCCACATGAAAATCACCCCTGAGGAACAGTGAGCCACAGTGTTTCATCAAGAATCCCTGCACCTAAACATCTGCAAAGCTCTTGTGTGCTCCTATCTATTTTTTATTTTATTAAATATGTCTTTGAGTGCTGCTCAGTAACCACTGGGCCCTCACATTGAGTTGCCTTTTTAGCAGCAACAGTAGAGAAAAGCTAATGTGGGCACGTCATATTTGCCTGAATAAATATAATTATGTTTCCTTGCAGTTGCTTGATGTGGTGACTTACAATTTACCACTTAGCTGGAGAGCTTGCTTTAAAACCCAAGAATAAAGGCTTGTCTGCCTCAAACTGATGCTCAGTTCTGTCTGAATGCATCCATTCTCTTCCCATCTTTGTGCAACAAATGCTTTCCTCCTCTCCATAATAACAGCTACAATTATGTGGATTTTAGTCTCATGGTAAACTTGCACAGAGGTGATAACAGCTGCACTGAGGGAGTGTAGCAGCTTTTTCTGGCTCTGGAAGTGTTTTCTCCTGGGGAGGTTTCTCTCCTGGGGTTGGTTGTTGGAGTTTGGTGGCAGCAGATCCCTCGGTGCTCACTTTCACACAATGAAGTATTTCTTATCTATGCACAGTTAACCATTTTTCTAAACATTAACTGCATCTCCAATCTCTCTGAAGGTCAAATTTTGATGCCTTTGGGTTGGGGGAATTGAGTTTTATTTTGTTTTGTACAATTCACCGGGACAGGAAGATGAGAAAATGGACAGAATAATCTTCGGGGCTCCAACTGCAAACTCTTTCTTATTGATGTTTATATTGAAAGCAACTCAAAAATACATTTTGGTTTTAATCCATTTTCATCCATCTTATTTCAACCTCACTGAGTCCTGAAGCTGTCTCACTTTCTTTTACTTTCTGTCCTTTGTTCACAGCAGAAACATTGTGAAGTCTCACTCGGGGTAGGTCATGTTGCACAGAGACAAATATCTTGTCTTCCCTGTAGTGAAGCTGAGAATATCTTAAGCTTTTTTATTTTTTATGAAACAGAAGTTCAAAAGTTCATCTTGCATAGGCTTCAGCCCTGGTGAGGAAGAAAGGGAGAAGTCCTCAAGAGATAAGTAGTGTAACAATGAGAAACTCAAAGTCAGCCCTGTCTAGGGGATGGTTCCTTTTAATTGAGCCACGATTAAAGCTTTGCTTCTCTCTCTCTTTGGAGGTGTGGTTGTGCCAGCTTTCAGAATAATCTTAAGAAAATGGCAGTGGAGAGGACCTGACAACAACTAATGACTATCTCCTTTTTTTTCCTCAAGAACACCAGAATTCCTTTCTTCCCTGAAAACCCACAACTTTCACACAAGCAGATCAGTAATCAGAAGGGATTGTGAGTCCAGTCTCGGTGCTGGGCCACACAATTCCAGTTTTGGAGTCTTCTGTAATTATAGCAATTAGCTTCTCTCATTTTCCTCTCAGCAGATATTATTGCTTGGCATTTCTTGTCCTTCATGTATCTCCTGTTGTTCATTACTTCAGTCCAAAGCAAGTTGTGCCTGATTTCATCCTCAGTCACATCCTTCTGGTTTTGTTCCATCATGGCTTAAATAGAGTGGTGCCACTATAGAGGAAAAGAATCCAGACCCAAATTATGGGTCTTTTCCTGAAGAAATATGGCAATATGTAAATATCTGAGGGCAATGGAGCAATTGAGGAGAACGAAAATTATAAAAACTAGTGGATTTAGGAGGGAAATGGAAATCTGTGCAGGAGATAGGAGGGGAGGAAAGAAAGATCTATTTGTAGGGAAAGAGGATTTGTTGTTCTAACTTAAAGGAATCTTTTGTAGACACTGTTTGTGCTGTAGATCTTTCTTATCTCACTCTACTCAGTTTTGTTTGTCTAATATCTGCTCAGCAAGTGCCTGACTTTATTTGTCTTCATTCCCCTCTATAGTCTCTGCAATAATCCTCTGCTATTATATATCTTTGTTTGACTTACATTTCCTTAGGAGTTTTCCTCTGACATTGTTCATCTTCATTCCCTGAATATCCCCTAAGCAGCAGCTGCCTGACATTGCTCAGCCTGGATCTCCTCCCTCAGAATCAGCAGCAGCTCCCTGACCTTGTCCTTCTTCATTTGCCACCTCCAAAAGCCACCTGCACTTATGTCCATTAGAAACCATCACCCAACAGAGCCCAATTCCTCTTCACTTCCCAGGACATCCAGCAGTCAGCATCTGGCACCATTGGCTCCAGGCTTCAGGATTGTTTGTTTTTATCCTGGACCACTCCACAGATGCTCATGCATGGCCTTGCCTGGGCTGTCCCACCACGCTGGGGAAATTCCTGCTCGGGATGTGCCACCTTGGGTTTCATCATCACAGAATCCCTGAATGGTTTGGGTTGGAAGGGACCTTAAAGATTGTCCCATTCCCCCCCCTGCCATGGGCAGGGACACCTCCCACTGTCCCAGGTGCTCCCAGCCCCAGTGTCCAGCCTGGCCTTGGGCATTCCAGGGATCCAGCTGCTCTGGGCACCCTGTGCCAGGGCCTGCCCACCCTCCCAGGGAGGAATTCCTTCCCAAAATCCCATCTAACCCCCCCCTTGTCCTGTCACTCCATCCCTTGTCAATCATATCTCTCCATTTTTCCTGTCCCCTCCTTCAGGCACTGGAAGGCCACAATGAGGTCACCCCAAAGCTTCCTCTCTCCAGGCTGGACAATCCCAGCTCTCCTGAATTTTCTGTTGTGTAACCTGCAGGCCTAAATCTGTTTGGGAGGTGTATGGATCCTATAAAAACACCTTACATGTGGAATAAAGTGTATGGATCCTATAAAAACACCCAACATGTGGAATAAAGTGTATGGATCCTATAAAAACACCCAACATGTGGAATAAAGAATCAGACTGCTACAAAATAAAATTAATTCAACTCTTAACCACCATTCTTCAACAGCTCTAAGGAATATCTGGTGGATTTGTGAGGAAAGTCTTGAGGAGACTTTGGATCTTTGTTGTTTCTCACATAGCTTGAACAGAAGAGAAAGGAAAATGGGTGTAAACCTTCCCAAACTCAAAAAAGTAGTTGCAAATTCTTCTGTAATATTTCATGATGGGTTTTGTGTCCACAGTTTTATGAAATAATATAGGAAAAATAGATTTAAAACCAGGTAGCACATAATTATAAGCAGAAAATTGTTATATTTTCTTTCCCACATGCCATGAGAAATCTGAAGAATTTAATCTGCAGAAAGGATTTTTTAAGGTAAGAAACCAAATTGAAAGAATTTCTGAATTCTCAGATTTAAACCCCAAGAATTAAGAATGAAGAATTATTTTCAAATTGAACTTTTCACTTAACCAAAGTATTTTGGAGAGGTGTTATAAACAGATGTGTGGTTAACGAGATCCAGCATTATCAGTTTTAAATATTCAGTCTGTAGGTTTTTCAAATTTTCATTGCCCTCTTGAACTCAGACTAAGAAAATACATTAGATTAAAAATCCGAATTGCTCTTGAAGTGTAACTGAGCTCTGTGATTTTAGCAGTCATATGTTCATTAGGATAAAGAAACAGCATTTTGGAATTCATGGCACTAAAAATGAAATAATATTTTAGTGGGGAAAAAGAGCCCTTCTGAAAAACAGCTGTTATCTTTTTGTTTTATTCAGCCAGGAGCAATATTTCCTGTCTGAGTCTCTGGTGGCTCTGTTTGGATGAACATGACTAAAATGCATCTTTTTGAAAATTTTAAATTTTATATCCTATTGTAGCCAAGAGCCCAATTTCACACATTGCACTTGTCTAAGTCAAAACCTGTTTTCCTTTGTATTTCTTCTTCTGCTTTCAGCCCAACACATAATTTCTAAATTAAACACAAGCTGGGGGAAAAGAGCTTTATTGAGAGCTCACAAAAGGTGAGCTGGAGACTGTCTGAGGTTTTCTGGGAAATTCCTGATATTGTGGAGGTGACAGACTGCCCAGGGCTCACCCTGGGAAGAGGAGAGGAGCAGAGTTCATGGATCTGTGCCCAATTTATTCCCAGCTCGAGGACGCAGCTCCCCACATTCAGTTGTGTGTGGATCAGAGAAATTGTCTTTATTAAATCATTGGAAATGTGCTGCAGTGAAAGCCTGCAAATGTCCACATTAATGGCAGGAGGGATCAAGAGAAATTGCCTTTCCCCCCCTCTTTATACTTCTTTTATTCTTCTCTTTTATTCTTTTTTTAATGAGAACTGTGATACTCAACACAATCTAAGCTACACTCAATCTTAAAGCCTATTAAATCAATGAGATGATACCCAGGCTTGAAATTGTTTTGATATTTGGAGATGGAAATACCACAAACAAACAAATAAATAAATAATTATTAACAGCCCTACCTAAAAATGGATCCTGAACTGAAAATTTCTAAGAAAATTGTGTTTTGAGCAAGATGCTGAAGTCCAAATCAAACTTTGGATCCAGGCTTCATAAATATTCTGCTTTTCAGATGGTAAAAGTGTATTGGGTTTTATATTTTTAGTGCCTACCAGACTGCATTTTCCCTCCTTCCAAGGTCCTGAATTGTAGATTATTTTAGGATTAGGCATCACCAGGATTGCTTCTGAAGTAATGCCACTTCCATGGATGTTTTGTTCTCTATTTTATTCTCTGTTACATTCTCTATTCTCATGGTCTATATTTCCGTTTGAAAAAATAACCTCATATGTGTTTATCATTATTTATCCTTAATAAGGGTCAGCCTTTAGCTGGCAGAAACCACAAGAAATATATTAGAGTTTTTTTCCAATTAAGTTTATAAATAGGTAAATAAGTAATAAAGAAGTAAATAAACCATAATTTTGTGTGTGTTTGCAACATTTTTGTCACTGAAAGTCTGCTCAAATGAATGCACTCCCACCAGCACAAAGAAATGTTTCACTGGGTGACAATGACAAAATAAATCTCAGCATTTCAGCACTGGTTCAGTGAATGCAGGATCTGTGTCCCATTGTGCTGTTACCAATTGATAAGGATATTTGTAAATATCAAATTAGAAATCCATATGTATGTATTGGCTGAGTTTAGAGTGCTCCAGCCCAGTAGGGCTGCATTTTATGGCAGCCAAAATATAAAAGGTCCTTTCTGCAGGAATCTCCCCGGGAGAAGATTTGGGGTTTTATTGTCTTCCACTACGCCACAACCACGTGTACTTAAACACATTTCATAAAAACCAGTGAGAATTCCTGTAAGTCTTTATGTTCTGCACAAATCCAGCATGAGCAGCATCTCCCATCCATCACCTGCTTTTGTCAGAGCAGGGAAATAAGCAGGGAAGCCGTGGGAAGTTTGAGAGCGGCGCAGGAGGCTCGGCGGCACCGAGGGCAGCGCCGGGGAGAGAACCAGGAGACTTCCAGCCCTGCCAAGGAGTCCAGGAGCTAAAAGTAGCTGGTGGCAGATGGAAAATGAGGGCGAGTCTGTGCCCTGCTCCATCTGCTTCCAGTCATCCCCGGGACAAGGCGGTGAAGCCGCCGGCTGCCGGCGGCGTGGGAGAGGCGGGGATGGGGAAAGGAACATTTGTGGGGCTGCTCTAGAGAGCAAAACCTGGGATCTGCAGGAAGGATGGAGGCAGAACTGTGTGGGATTTATTGGGTTTGGCTGTGTCCAGCTGGGAATGAAGTCCCAGCTGGAGCCATACCTCCTAGAAATGTGTGTGCCATCAAGAGAGAGCAAACAGCTGCTCACAGCTGTCTGACCAATGTCACATCCCTCAGGGATGGGGTTGGAATTCTCCTGGGCAAGCAAGAATCCACAGGGGTCAGGGTTGTGTCACTCACTGAGCCCCCCAGACTTTGTGAGTCCCTTGGGAATAAGGTTGGAATTCCCCTGGGCAAGGAAGAGTCCACAGGGGTCAGGGTTGTGTCACTCACTGAGCCCCCCAGACTTTGTGAGTCCCTTGGGAATAAGGTTGGAATTCCCCTGGGCAAGGAAGAGTCCACAGGGGTCAGGGTTGTGTCACTCACTGAGCCCCCCAGACTTTGTGAGTCCCTTGGGAATAAGGTTGGAATTCCCCTGGGCAAGGAAGAGTCCACAGGGGTCAGGGTTATGTCAATCACTGAGCCCCCCAGACTTTGTGAGTCCCTTGGGAATAAGGTTGGAATTCCCCTGGGCAAGGAAGAGTCCACAGGGGTCAGGGTTATGTCAATCACTGAGCCCCCCAGACTTTGTGAGTCCCTTGGGAATAAGGTTGGAATTCCCCTGGGCAAGGAAGGATCCGCAGGGATCAGGGTTGTGTCTCTCACTGAGCCCCCCCGCCCAGCCAGAGGTGATGTTTGGCTTCAGTCCCAGCAGATTTTACACAAAAGCAGCTTTCAGCCACAAAGGAAAGAGCTCTGAGGACCAGGGCCAGAACAGGAGGAAAACAAAAGGTTCTGGATGTAGCCCTAAAGGCCTGGATGGAAAGAGCTGCTCTGGAGCCAATGTCTCCATGAAATCCTGCCCTGGCTGTGCTCTGGGATGAGCTTGGGACAGTCTGGGATAAACTCTCCATGAAATCCTGCCCTGGCTGTGCTCTGGGATGAGCTTGGGACAGGTCTGGGATAAACTCTCCATGAAATCCTGCCCTGGCTGTGTTCTGGGATGAGCTTGGGACAGGTCTGGGATAAAATCACCATGAAATCCTGCCCTGGCTGTGTTCTGGGATGAGCTTGGGACAGGTCTGGGATAAACTCTCCATGAAATCCTGCCCTGGCTGTGTTCTGGGATGAGCTTGGGACAGGTCTGGGATAAACTCTCCATGAAATCCTGCCCTGGCTGTGTTCTGGGATGAGCTTGGGACAGGTCTGGGATAAACTCTCCATGAAATCCTGCCCTGGCTGTGTTCTGGGATGAGCTTGGGACAGGTCTGGGATAAACTCTCCATGAAATCCTGCCCTGGCTGTGTTCTGGGATGAGCTTGGGACAGGTCTGGGATAAACTCTCCATGAAATCCTGCCCTGGCTGTGTTCTGGGATGAGCTTGGGACAGGTCTGGGATAAACTCTCCATGAAATCCTGCCCTGGCTGTGTTCTGGGATGAGCTTGGGACAGGTCTGGGATAAACTCTCCATGAAATCCTGCCCTGGCTGTGTTCTGGGATGAGCTTGGGACAGGTCTGGGATAAACTCTCCATGAAATCCTGCCCTGGCTGTGTTCTGGGATGAGCTTGGGACAGGTCTGGGATAAACTCTCCATGAAATCCTGCCCTGGCTGTGTTCTGGGATGAGCTTGGGACAGGTCTGGGATAAAATCACCATGAAATCCTGCCCTGGCTGTGCTCTGGGATGAGCTTGGGACAGTCTGGGATGATCTCCCCATGAAATCCTGCTCTGGGATGAGCCTGGGATAAGCTACCAGAGCTCTTTTTGCCATGCAGGTTGTTCAGTAGCTCAGACCAAGGGCTCTGGGCTCATTCCTCCTCTTCCCATTCCTGAGGCTGCCTCCCATGCTGGCCTCATGTCCATGCCATGGGTGAAGCAAAGGAGCACAGCATCCAGAAGAAAAATTCCCCAGGGCAATTGATGCTTTTGAAGAATTTGCAAAACCTACTGGAGCCTGACCTTTCTTTTCTGAAATCTTGTTGACTGTATTTAATTCTGTAGACTTTCCCCTGCCTCTTTTTTTTTTTTTTTTTTTCTCCTTCCCTATGTGATCTTCAACATCCAGTGATTCCCAGTTTCCCTGGAAGAACACAGGACATCATCACTCATTTACATTCAAGGGCTTCAATTTAAGTCCCAAAATAAATTCCCTTTTATTTTCTGGTGTTTGTGTATCCATCAAAGAAGGAAAGGCATGGAGTCTGAGCTGGGCAGAGCAGGCCAAGAAGGAGGCAGCAATATTCTTGGAATGCTCCATTTCATTTATCCACATGCATTTCTTCCCAGTTCCTGCTTCCCAAGGACTTTTCTGGCAAGTTTTATTTTGCAAGCTTGGCTTTATTTTCTTTCTCTTAAGAAAAAGCCAGGCTAAGAGGTCACCCACTAGGATCTTTTGAACTGCTGCTTCCCCAACTGTGAGTGCCTTGAAAATGATTCTCCAAATATTTTCTACAGTTCTTTATACCAAGAAAAATATTAATGCTGGAAATATTTGAAACATAAATAAGAAATTTTTTTAGATACAGACAAATTTCTGCTTTTTTTCAGGGGCCTGCTGTATTATGATAAATATTCTTTAGTCCTTGTTCAAGGAGTACATCATCATCTGAAGTTTTCTCTGTTTCCATCTGTGAATTCCAGCATTTAAAGGCACTTTTTAGCAAGCAGAAGGCACATTGCCATTCCTTGCATTCTGTTGACCTCCTCTGGGTGCTGATTTAATGGCTGGAAGACCATTTCCCTCTGGATATCCTTGCCTTTCCCACCTGCCCCGTGGCCCAGCTGAGCCACATCTGTGCTGGTCCATGGAATCCTCAAATCCCAGAAAGGTTTGGAAGGTTTAAAGCTCATCTCATTCCCACCCCTTCCCATGGGCAGGGACACCTCCCACCAAACCAAGCTGCTTCAGTCCCTGCTTTTAGGAGTCCTTATCCCACTGGTCTCCAGCAGTGCCATGAAAATTCATGGAAATCCTCATTCCCTGAATTCCCCATTTCCACCCTGGAGCCCAGCGTTCACCTCCCTGCTTCGTGCTGTGTTTATTCTTGAGAAAATCTTCTCCTCCCCACCAAATATTTCCCCCATATGTCTGGAAATCTCTGCTGAAGGCTGGGATCTAATAAAGGATCCCTGACTGCCAGCCACAGTGTGAGGCTTTCGGGATTTTTGGTAGGGAACAGATTGAGAACTCGCCAACACTGGGGTTTTGTTTTTTTTTTAAATAGAAGTGCCAATTCATCAAAAAAAAATCTCTGTAGGACACAAAAAAACAACCACAGAAAATCTCCCTGTTCCAGAAAAAAAATGGGTTTTAAGTTGTTACTTCATCCCACTTCACACTCTGAGTAAAATGTTTCATTTTTCAAAATTTAATTTGAATTTTAAATTGCCTTTCCTGTTGAAATTTGAGAAGACCAGATGAGTAAAGAAAACTTCAAATTAAAGATGGTCACGTGCTTGACATGATCCAATTTTATTCCAGGCTATTATTTAATAAAAAATTGGTTGTGCCACAATACATTAAAACATAATTAAATCACTGTTTTTCCATGCAGCTCTGAGGACGTGTAGGACAAATCCTGATCACTGTGCACATTCCATCAGAATCCAGAGGTATTCCAAATGTATGGCAAATCCTACAGCCTGTCAAATGCAATTAAAAAGGAGATTCACTGATTTTTTTTTAGAAGTTTGTGGCTATATTTTGGATTTTGGAGGGCTCATCCCTCCCTCTCCCTGGTCTGAAGGCAGCTGCTGCCTGTCCCCCAGCTGAGAGGAGAGCTCTGGAAAATGGCAGCTGCTTCAAATGTTCCTGACTTTGCTTTCACACTTCCACAAGCTCCCAGGATAAGCCTTTCCTAATGTCTTTATGAAAACCTGAACATTTGGTCCTTGCAACCCCCAGGGCAATTGATGCTTTTGAAGAATTTGCAAAACCTACTGAAGCCTGACCTTTCTTTTCTGAAATCTTGTTGACTGTATTTAATTCTGTAGACTTTCCCCTGCCTTTTTTTTTTTTATT
>VZRH01004772.1:255051-279903 GCA_013397555.1 Urocynchramus pylzowi | reverse complement strand
AAAAAAAAAAAAGAAAAAATCCTTTCAGACACTACATGAATCTCTGTGCTTTTCCTTTTCCACCTCAGATCTTGAAAACACAGGGAGTGCACTTAGTCATTAATCAGTGACAGGGACGATTCGACCAATGCAATTAACTGCACTTGTTCTATTAATAATCAAGCACGCCACAAATGCTGCTGCACTCAGGTGTTAATCAGGACACCGTGTAGCTCTGCATTGCTTCCCCCAAAGTGCGAGAGGAAATGCAGATTAATGGAAAATCAATGTGAGATATGGAAGTGTGACACGCACTTGTCAGTAAAATTCTGCTTTCTGGAAAAGACATGAAGATAATGCAGCTGTACAAAAGGCAACTCAATTTATCAGACACTGTTACAGACCTGACTGGTTAATGAACCCAGAAATCCTTTAATATCAGGAACTGGAGAAATAATCGTGGCTGCTGCCTTGTGTTTCACAGTTATGAGCAGAAATGCATCTGGGTTGGGAAGTAGCATCCAACGCCTCCAACGTCTCACTTTTAATTCTCTGAATTTTTAGCACTGGCAGACTTCAGAGGCAGGTTCAGTATGTGCTGTGGTGTCTCTGGTGTCCAGGGCTACCCCACCATCCATCCTTTCTCTCCCAGATCTGCTGTGCCCAGCTGGGGAAGGCGTGGGAGCAGGGCAGAGGCCTCTGCAGCACATCCCCCAGCAAATTAAGCTCCCGTGCACTAAGGAGCCCATGCCTGCTCCACTGAACAGGTTCCCCTGATTTGCCATGATGAAAGTGGCAGCATTTTAATATCTGCTGAGGAGCCAGGCCTTTGGCTCCTTTGGTGGCAGACTCATTGGAAGTGAATTTCCCACTTGCACACCAACTTTTTTTTTCTGTTTGCAGTGAAACAACCCATCCAAACTCTCCCAGAGCTCTGTTAAAGTGGCAAATGTGTAACAGCAGTGAGGAAGCTGAGCCCTGGAGCTCTGTGCTCCTGCACAATGAAAAGTGTCATTCCCACCACAGAGGGGACAGAAGGGGACAAGGACTTGGCCTGGTGTCTGCCAGGCTGCCAGCTTGATTTTGGTTTCTCTCAAAAGGAGGAGAGACCTTCAATCATTTAGGATCAGGCATGATTTACTGGGTCATTTCAGGGTTTCATGGGAGCAAGTGTCTAGCAAAGTATATACCTCAATGCTATCAATCCATTAATTGGAACCCTCCTCTTCTCCTTCCCCAAATTAACCCACTAATTTCAGTGTTAATTAAACTATCAGTCAAAGCAGATAACAACTGTCTTCCACAGAGATAGTTCCACACCTACCTCCCTATTTATTTACTTATCTAGCTGCAGGAAACGTGCTGGGACCCCTCTGGCAATTCTGGCTGCAGCCCCCGGGGTCATGGGGAGCCCCAGGGATCTGAGTCCTTATCAGGATCAAGGAGCTTAATTTCTGGAGGTGCTCATCCCCCTGTTGCTGTGAGAATGCTGTCATATTGATGAGAATGATTCACATTTGTAGGCTCATGCCACACAGAAGTGTTTGTTCAGTTGGCAGAGGGCAGGGTTAGGTTAAATATGGGGCAGGAATTGTTCCCTGGGAGGGTGGGCAGGCCTGGCACAGGGTGCCCAGAGCAGCTGGGGCTGCCCCTGGATCTCTGGGGCCAGGTTGGACCCTGGGACTTGGAGCACCTGGGACAGTGGGAGGTGTCCCTGCCATGGCAGGGGTGGCACTGGGTGGGCTTTGAGGTCCCTTCCACCCCAAGCCACTCTGTCACTCTGTGATCCTATAAAAGACCCCAATTCCAAGGCATTGTGCCATTTAAAGTCCATTACTCACAGGACACAGGAAGCTTCTCCTCAGGCAGCTTCAGGGCTGTGACCCAGCAGCAGAGAGGAGCTACTGCACAGTGTGACATGGGAAAAGCAGGATTATTATACCTTTAAAATTGCAGAAGGGTCTTGGCCACCGCTGAATGACACAGATTTGGCACTTGTGGCTCACCCAGCCCATGGCCCTCGAGGGGTTATTCACACAACTGAACAGCTGAGCAAGAAGGTCACAAGGCAGGACCTGACCTTTACAAAACCACCTCATTCTACGTTGCACTTGTCCTAAGCTGAAATGATGAAGTGCCAATTTGTCCCACATTCATTCATTCCTGCCTCTGATGGACTTTGTTCCATTTACTGTATTTTCTCCCTTTCTCCCTAACTTTTATTATCTTGGAACTGTTTATCCAGAGAGAAAAAGATGAATTTGGCCTTTTAGATCAAATTTAACTAACTTTTATTTTGGTAATCTATTTTAGATGTTTGCATTAAAAAAAAAATAAAAAAAAAAAAGAAAAGAAAAAAAGCACATTTCCTCCTTTATAGCCCATTATAGTCTAATGATTTCAGGGAAATATCAAATTAAAAAGCTGACAAAAACATATATAGAACCTGGCAATCCCCTCTGGAGTTTTAAAGCTTATGATCACACGGAGCTTGCCAGAGAAGTTTTTATCTCCCCCAAATCACTGAGCCATTACAAAGCATCCTGTGATTATGTAATTAGGTGATACATCATCTGTATTAAAAATGCTTCTGAAAATTTGTGTTACCTGTGAGCTGCATAGGAACAGGGGCCTGTTTTCAGCTGTGACATTGAGGCCGCTCTAGTGAGCGGTGTAATTTCTTTTACTCATGTATACATATTTATTTCTCTCTTCATTCTCTCACTTTTGCTGTCCATGGTCATAAACACAGAGGGAAAAAAATATGATCTATGTAATAAAATGTAAATTTGCTCTGAGGCCAAACAATGGAGAAATGTTTCACAGTCCTTGAGTCTTGAATCAAATAAAATAAAAGGATAGAAGGAAATTGATATTGGGTTTCTCGGTTTCCAGCACATTTCATTCCCCCTGGGAAATCTGTAGGGAAGCAAACCATGACCATAAACTTTGGCAGGTGGGTGGCCCAGCCAGGAAGCCTAAAAGCAGTTTACAAGATCCAGTTACCCCAGAACTGGGGACAAGGGGGCTAAAGAGAAAAGGGATGACAGAGAGAGGGATTGAGGGATGTGGGGACCCTTTTATCCCTGATAACCATCCACCCTGGCAGTCCTGTTGGCTGTGATGGCTGAAGAATTCCATGCATGGGACAGTGGGGTCTCCTCCATGGTCTCTCCTTCCCTGCTCCACCTTCTCCCTCTGATCCAATAAACCATTTCCTACCTGCTGTTTGAGCCAAACTGGCTCAGATTGGCCCAAATTCATTTTGGGAGAGAACATGGAAGTATTTTGGCCAGGACATGAAGAAACAATGCCCTCTGACCAAAATATTCCCATCCATGCTGGAGCTCAGCCTCCATCCTGGAGGAGTTTTGCCAAACAAGCAGTGCTTTCAGGCAAAAAGAAGCAAGGCAGACGTAGCTATAAATGCTGTTTTGTTTCCTTGGAGGCAACCTTTGGACTGCATTGATTTTCTTCTCATTTAATACTCAGGCAGCTTCCTACTTTTCTGCACAGCAGTATTCCCTGGTTATTCCAGTGCCCCTTCCCCACAGAGGCACAAAACTGGAGACGTGGCACACACACACACACACCTGCACTTCAGGCCTAACAGCAAGCTCACTAATTCTGCCCATTTTGCTGCCTTCCATTTTTGACTCGCTCCATAGGAAAGTGGCAAGATTGCTGGATTTATAATATACTGTCATCCAGAATCAGAGGAAAAAAGTCATGTAAAGAAAAAACCACTCTGCTGGGCAATCTTGCCTTGAAATAAGGGTGGGGAGAAGGGAAAGAGACAATTAAAAGCAAGTGTCCTCCTTTTATCTGATCCCTGCTGTTCTTTTTAGAGCCAAGCAGGCGGCAAAGTTACCTCTGATGCTTTTAAAGAAGCCAGGAAAAGTAATGTTGGCTCTTAAGGAAATCCACTTTTTCCATTGAGTCCTCTTTGTTCCCTCCTCAAAACAAGGCAGGGAAGGGGCCAGAAGTTCCTGGTGGGGTCAGGGGAAGGTGATCCCACAGCAAGGTGTGTTGGCCCTTCAATTCTGTGGCATCAGGATTTGCATCCTAAACACCAGGGATTTTTTTGTCTTGTAGGATGCCCTTGTGGAGGGGTATCCATAGAAATTGGGGGTCTTTTTTTGCCCAAAAAAATAGGTTTGGGTTCACACTCAGAGCAGAATATTCTGAACTGTACCAGCCTGAGAGCTCCTGCTGACCCCTCACAGCCACAGCTCAAACTGGGGATGTTTGTTATGCCTGGCATCAAGGAAAGAGTGGTCTGTGGCTTCTTGAAGCCTCCATTTGACCCAGATGTCAAATCAACCCCTTGCACTATTGAATGTGAATAACAAATGCTTAAAGGAATCCTCACAGTGGAGAGGAAAAAAACAATACCCAGGTTGAAGCTGGCTTGTATGAAATATTCATTAAAGAATGACAAGTAGCAAGCAGATTAATAAACCAAGCCAAAAAGTATTTAAAAAATTAATTTGTTTTATTTTTGGACAGTTTTCAGGCAATTAAAAGGGAAAAATTTTATAGAGTAAATCACTTGTCTCAGGCACTCCAGCCAAAGCAGGGAGGTCCTGTAGTAATGTTTTTATATTCCTTTTCAAGAAACTTTACAACACTTGGGTGCTCCTACTGCAGCTCACCACAGCTACTCTCAAGGAGCAAAGAGTAAGATCTTCTCACTGTTATTGAGCAATGATTCCTCACAGCTGGTGGAAAACAGCTCCTGGCTGTGTATGGTGTAGCTTACACCCTTCTGCCATTAAAATCTATTTAGTGCAATAACTTTAATTAATAGGAAAACATCACCAGGTTGGATAACTCAGCTTCACCTTTTTACTCCTGAGAGCAGGAGTTGGTAACACAAAACCACAGCCTTTCTCTTTGGAGTTGCAGATGATTTTTTTGTCTGTTGGCACCTTCACAAATGACTCAAAGAAAGTTTGTGGCTCACTTTGCATCTGGCAGTTTCCTGCCTGGCACATGTGGGTGGTAAAACCATGTGAGCATCACATCACAGGGAAAGAGAAGGTGAATCTGGCTTTATAAAGGTGCTATTCCACACCTCCACAGTCATCTGTCGTGCATTTTATTTAATTTTCTGTTATTTTTGCCCGCCCACCCAGATCCAGGACCCTGAACTTCTGGAATTCTATTGATGGGAAACAGAAGACCTCTATTTCACATCCAAAGCGAGTTTCCCGTGGGAAATAAAGATCCTGTCTGCTTTTCTTTCAGCTACATCAGCTGATCTAATAAAAAGTAGTGTCTTTGCTGAACTTGCTGTGCTTCTGTCCTCAGAGCATTCCAGCTGCTGATAGCACAGTGATTGCCCCAATAAAACATGACACTGATGATGAAGCAGCCAGCTTAGCCCATGCTTCAGCTGGAGGCAGCTGCACACTGTGCAGGGCCTCCTGTGGGCCTACAAATCAGTGGGGTCAGGGGTGTGAGACCCAGGCACATCCCCTGACCATTCCTGACCACAGGATTACAGAATCACTGAGCTTGGAAAAGACCTGCAGGGTCAAGTCCCAGCTCTGCCCATTGCCCACCTTGTCTCCAACCCAGAGCTCTGAGTGCCACCTCCAGGAATTCCTTGGACACCTCCAGGGATGGGCACTCCAAACCTCCTTGGGCAGTTCCAAGGCCTGAGCACCCTTTCCATGGGGAAATTCCTGCTGGTGCCCACCCTGAGCCTGCCCTGGCCCAGCCTGGGGCTGTTCCCTCTGCTCCTGTCCCTGTTCCCTGGAGCACAGCCCGACCCCCATTGCTGTCCCCTCCTGGCAGGAGCTGTGCAGAGCCACAAGGTCCCCCCTGAGCCTCCTTTTCTCCAGGCTGAGCCCCTTCCCAGCTCCCTCAGCCCCTCCTCATTGCTCATCCCCATCTCCAGGCATGTCTGTCCATGAGGAATGCCCCCTCTGGGCAGTGCTGCAGGGGACAGTGGCCACCAGGAGCTGGTGACAGCCACTCCGGCCACACAGCAGCTCTCAGCCCATGGGGCCAAACCAGAGAAGGCACAAACCCAAACCTCCAAGGCTTGTGCAGGGCAGACATCAGGCTCTCCCCTTCGTGTCTCACCCTGGTGTGGCACAGGCAGGACCCAGCCCAGTGAGAGCTCTGGGATTGCAGTCAGACCATCCAGCAGCAGTGCCCCACGGTTTGTGCAGGCAGGGCGAGAGCAAGGCCCGCAGTTCCACCTCTGAACTGACCTCATCTCTCACCATGGTGCCCACAACACCCGAGTCAGGGCTGCAGCTGCTCCCTCAGCACTTCACTCTGGTGTTTGGAGTGCCTCTGGAGAGCTCTCCAGGCCCAGGTGATCTCCCAGGAGTGCACAAAACCCAGTGCCACGCCAGCAGCACGAGGCCATGACAGCCTTCCATCCAGCACTGGCAGTCGTGAGTAGTGGAGGCAAAGAAAAAGCACTCACTGAGAAGGATGATGAGTCTCCTGCCCTTGAGGAGAATTGTTTTACTCGAGACTTTATGTTTCAGCAGAGCTCCTTTTCTTCTGATTTTAAAGTTATAGATTAATCTTTCTGATTTAGGCAGAAAATAAGCCATTAGTTTAGCCAGCTTTAACAAACGTCTCTAATGGAAGCATTTTCAAATATACTCTCATTTCCCACATTTTTCCACTTATCAGGGCTATAAAAGTTAGTTTGTGTATGGCATTGCTGAAGCACATTTAGACAAAAAAACGTAAAGATGGATTTTATTTTCAGCATAAAGGATTTAGCTATGGTTCACTTGTCAAAATTGCTCGACTGAAACAAATTTAAAAAGGGAAACTGTATTTTTGATTAATCAGAAATTTCCACAAAGAACATCTGCTTTCTGTAGGAAATGTTGACATGGCAAAGAAACAAATTCCAGGAGCACAGTCCAGCCCAAACATAAACATATTTTAAGCTCCTGAATTTCAGAATCTTTCCGTTTCGCATCTTTTAGTTGGAATGAAATTCTCAAACAATTCTGCCTCTGTTCAAGTTCATTAAAGGGAAGTAGGAATTAACTGAGCAGTGCTGAGTGTCCTGAAAGAAACCTGTGGAAACCAAAGCTCCCTGCATTGGGCAGGGAAGGAGAAGGAGAAGGAGAAGGAGAAGGAGAAGGAGAAGGAGAAGGAGAAGGAGAAGGAGAAGGAGAAGGAGAAGGAGAAGGAGAAGGAGAAGGAGAAGGAGAAGGAGAAGGAGAAGGAGAAGGAGAAGAGAAAGAAGGAGAAGGAGGCTGCTCCAATCTGCAGTTTTTCAGACACACGTAAAAGAATGTGGAGCTGCTTGTAAGAGCTGGATCAATAATCTGATTTATTATTCCCTGGATCTGAGGAGTCCCCACAGAACTGAAATGTAAAATGAAATGTAAACCTCACCCTGGGGAAAAACATCAGGTGTTCTTCTGCTTTTGTGTCTGAGACTCTGTTTGCAGTTAAAAAAAGAAAATATCATTAATAAGGATTTTTTTTTTTGCCTACTTTATCTGATACAAACTGTCCAGAAAAGATGGTAGGAGTAACACCACATTCTTTTGTAAGCCACGTGTTAGAGATTCACCATCTGAGCACTCCTTCTGCTTCTATTCTCATTTATTTTGTTCCAAGCTTCCAGTGAACCATGTGGGCTGAGACATTATGGCTTTTCAATAGCTCACAAAATATATTTAGAATGCTTAATTGAAGCTTAACCTTTACTTTGTTCAATAAATGTATTCTCCATCTAACAGCTCCAAACAAGAAAATAACTTTGTTGAGGTTTCACGTTTTGTAAGCATTGTTTCCCTCTAAAGATAGAGAAAATGAAGCCTCTACGATAAATTGATGGAACAGGGAACCAACAGAAGAAAAAATAATTTTGATGATTTCTTCTTTGCACTGCAATTATATCCAGTATACTTGACAATGAAATAAACAAATAGTACAAATGAAGCCATTAATTTCCTTTCTATCCACACAATTTTAATTAGAATCATTTAATTAGTCTGGGCTACAGTTTCTCAAGAAGATTGCACAACACACATTTAAGCTACTCTCCTGCACAAAGATATATTTATACTGTTTATTAAGTACAACAAACAGCTACAACAGTTCTAGGTAGGCCATGATAAATGCTGTTGTCAAAAACAATTCTTTATCACCAAATTTATTTGAAAGCAAAGTTCTCTCAATGCTTATTAGTTATTAAGCTTTTGCTATTTTAATTGTTGTAATAAACATAATGACATATTTAATATATTAACTAACTTTTTTATGACGTGTCACTTTTTGTAGCTGGCAATAAATGTCCCTGAACCTTGAAATAATTTTTCCTTGTTTGGTTTGCCAGGACTTCTGTTCTAGAAAAACAACCTGAACATGAAATCACAGAAAACTGCTCTGAAGGGACTTCGGGTTCATCTTCAGAGGTCACCTGGTTTAACCCTTCTCCTTCCTCCCCACTGCTGGTGGTGTTTGGTGTAGAATTGGTTCTAAGATCCTCCAGGTCCCAAGATTTCAAAGGCTCCATAGGTTCCTCCATTGGTTCACTCATTCCACACTGAGAAAAACTTCCTTTGTCTTACCCAAACATTCCTTCCAGATGAAGTTAATGATTCCGTGTGGCAGATCTGGAGCAGACACCCATCCTTCCCCAACACAGACTCTGTTTACGTGCCTCCTTTTGGTCCTCTCCAAACTCCGCTGAGTGTTTCGTTTTTCAGCTCTTCCTCTCAAGGTGAGACGTGTCAGGTTTTGCAACTTCTTCAAAATGCAATAATTCTCAAGTGGAAATATCATTAGCACAGGAAATCATAACTCTGGCAAGAATAATAAACCACGAAATTATCTCAACATATCAGCAGTGTTGGGTTAATGCTTGATCATCTCAGAGCGCTTTTTCAACCTTAATGATTCTGTGATTCTGTGATTTTATAACTGAGCCATTGTCACAACTTAGAAAATGTGGAAGGAATCAATTTTTTTTTTTCTGTTGTCAGTTACAAGGAGAACTGGAAGAACAGTCACAACAAAGAGTTTGTCAGCTGAAATCTTGTCTTTCATTCTCCGCATGAACTGCCCAAAAACGTGATGGTTTTCTCAGCTGCGTTTTCTACTTAATGTTATTGACTGAAAACTTTTAGTTAATATCTCCTGGCTTCTACCTCACTTCCAGGCACTGTTCCCAAGTCCTCATTAGTCAGGTTTCTAACACCCTCACTGGATATCTGAGCCAAAGGAAGCCAGATCCTACAAATAAGCTGGTGAAGGTGTGAGCGTCACCGTAACCCGCGGAGAGCCACACAGTCCTGAGAAAATGAGAGCAGAGTTACACTCAGGGCTTGGAAGTTTACAAGAATATTTAACTGGATGAATTTTGGATGAATTACATCCAAAAATTTGTGTTCTTAAAGCAATACTTTACTACAATCATGGAGTGGCTTGGGTTAGAAGGAAACCTAAAAATCATCCAGTGCCACCCCTGCCATGGCAGGGACACCTTCCACTGTCCCAGGCTGCTCCAAGCCCCAGTGTCCAACCTGGCCTTGGGCACTGCCAGGGATCTAGGGGCAGCCCCAGCTGCTCTGGGCACTACAGGGAGGAATTTCTTCCCAATATCTAAAGAAATAAAGTATTCTTCTTTTTTAACACATTCTTTGACATTTTCTTTTTCTGCCCTATAGGTTTAATGCCGTTATTGCCAGATAATCACGATGGTGTGCAGTGCACGATGATCATATCAGATGGTCCAAACATTTTTTTTGAGTGAATCAACACTTGATGATCATAGGTCCCAGAGAGACATAAAAATTTGCACAGAGATGTGGGAAGAGAAAAATTTCAGATTGCCTAGTGAAAAATTGAAGTGAGAAGTAGCGTTTTTGAAGAAGTTGCTAAGCTGATTTGTTAACCAGGGGCAAAACGTGCCTTCTGTGGAAGGTATAAAATGAAATCAGATATTAAATGTGAAAAAAGCCCCAGTACACAACCATGAATAAGTGGATGGACTTTAGAAGTACAGTAAGCTGAAAAGAAAGCTTAATTCTCAGGAAAAGTCCACTCATAACTATTGAGGAAAATCAGACACAATTATAAGGGGTTTTTGTACAAAAGCAATCCCAGCAGTATTCTGGGTTTATCACTTCACAATAGAGATGATAAGGCTGTTAATAACAATGCAGGGAAATGCTCCATAAATATTCACATCTCCTACTTCCCAAAGAAATATGAGAATGGAGTATTTAGGAGTCAGCTATTAACTACTGAGGATGATAAACAATGCATACAAATACAAATATTTTAAAACTGACAGCCCTGATGCCACCTACAGAGGGTGATCCCTGTAGCCAGGTGAGGTTATCCTAGGAGAATGCTGGTTTTTAATACATGATTGATCCTAGAGAAATTCCAACAGATTGTTGGAGCATTAATGCTGTGGCAGTGCTCCAGGTGCACAGCCAGAACAACCTTGGCACCTCTAAATGACTTCCCCTGACCTCAGTCCTGGGCAAATAATGGGATTAAAGCTGATACAAGATTCAAGAGGAAGAAGTGAAGATGGGAACGTGCTTGTCATTCCACATGATCCCATGAAAGGGTCCTGTCAAACAAACAACCCCAATTTTGTTTCACTGATAACATCACCAGCATGGCTTCTGTGCCACTCTGACTTTTGTAGGGTATCTGACTCAGCCTTGGGAATTTTCTGATTAAAAATGAGAATTACTCAATAGCAATAAAACAGAGGTTAAATCTATTAAAAATGGGCAAGCTAATGGATCTGAAAAGGAGTCATCAGAGGGGAATCATAATTAAGTGCAGAGCTGGGATTCTGCTGGTATCTGCTTACTGCTATTAATCATTTTCAGTAATGATTGGCTGGTGAAAGTTTCAGATGACACGAAGATTGATGTGCAGGTAAATAATCACGAGAGCAGAGAAATAATAAAGAGCATTCTGGATCCCTCACTCACCTCTTCCTCAGAAGGAGAATGTTTAATGCACTCAGGTTCAAAGATGTGTTTAGAAGACAGGAATGAGGCCATATCTGCTAAATTTAGGTTGGTTCCTGGCAAGTTATCCCAAGGAAAATGATTTAGCTTTCCACACAGCAAAGGAACAACAGTGCTGAGAGGCTGCACCAGCAGAAAGGATCCATGTTCCTGACAGCAGAGGGGATGTAAATCCATGCTGGTTTCTCTGGAGATAGTCCAGTGCTGGTAGAAAGAATCTGGGGGGGAAAAACCCCACAAATTCCTCAGGGGAGGAAAATGATTCTCTGTGGGAAGTCAAGGGTTTGGTTTGGTTTGGTTCCTATTAAAAGGGCTTTGAAGCACCTTCAGAACCCACCAGGAGCTGTTCCCCATCTTCAAGGCAGGCTCCTGCACCAGGCCACCTCACAAGGGAGAATTCTACTGGATACTGGGAAGATCCTTAATGGAAAAGGCATCAAAGTGACATTGAACCAAGATATATTCAAAGAAGAGACAAGACAAATATTTTTTAAGAATGGAAGTTCTTTCTTTTTTTAGGAAAAGCTGGGAGGGTTGTCTTTCACCATCTGCTGAGGCTTTCAGAGGCCTTTTGGAAATGACTCTTTGACCAGCGAGATGAACCACAAGGATTATTTTAGGGGAACTTTGGGTGCAATATTAATATTTAGAAAGATGCCAAAACTCTCTGATGTAAATCATTGTGAATCCAAATTAATTAATCTAGTTGTGGTATCACTGTAAACAGTTACAGCCTACAATTCTGATGATATTTGAAGACTTGTTGTGTTGACCCACGTGCAAACAGATGTGAAAAACTGGGACAATGATCCAAAAGCAACGGAATTTGGGTTTAAAAGTCTCAAAAGATGCAGCCCTACCAATTGCTGTTCCACTCTGAGGAAGCTTTCCCATGGCTTTTTTTCTAATTTTCTGCTTCTTATTATTCAATTTATGACTCTCAAATGACAATGTCTCCTTTCTGTTCCCTATTCTGAAACTATCCACAAGTTTGTCTATATTTCTCTATCTGCAATTCCACTTTTTTTCATGAATCAGTGCATTTTAATGAGTTTACATTATATATATATATATATAAAATATATATAATAGTTACATAAATATCCTAAATGAAACCATGCCAGAAAGAAATTCTTCTTATCCCTTCTGTAATGTTTCTCTATTTTCAGCCTTAAATTCTACAGACATTTTTTACTACAAAAGCACATCTGCATTTTCATGTCATTGATTCAGAAGGTTTTCAGGTTGAAAATATCAGGTAATAAAATCAGATTCAATGAGTTGCTGGTGAAACTCATGAAACTCTTTTCAACTTAATAATTTTTTTTTTAATCATTGCATGTAATCAATCACCTTTTAATCCACGGTAGAGGAGATAATATTTCTATCCAAAACAAGTGTAGTGAATGCCCAAAATACGATTTTTCATGGAAAAAATCAAGTGTTCTTCTAATATCAAAATGTGTCTTTCACACACTTACCTTTTATCTGACGTGCAAGTAAATATGAATGCTAATAAAAAAAATTCAAGCTCATCTGACAAGCATCTGTATTCATCTGTCTCCTCCTCATTGTTCAGGTATTGATAATTAATTAGTTACAGCCCCATCTCATGTTCATGCAGTCTTTTAAGAACACTTGACATGAACTTACAACAACAGAGCAGCCTTGAATTCATTTGTGGCTTTAAGAACAATGATAACAGAGCACGAGATCTCAGTCTCTACACTCATTAATATGAGGAGTAGCTTGTCCTCACCAAATCCAGCTGAAAAGCTTTGCTGGAACTCCTCACACGAGTGAAAATACACTTGAACAAGAGCCTGCAGGAGCTGCTTGAACTACTTAAATAAAAACAGCTTTTGTGGAGAGCAGGAGCGATTCACTGTGAATTATGAATGACAGTGGACTTCAGAATCTGTTCTCTGCCTGAAAATACAAATATCACTTGTAGGACACACATTTTTTTTTTTCCCCTTAGCTACTGTAGCATCAAATAAGTGCTGCTATATGTCTTGATTTACCAACTAAAGTTAAGTGTCAGATTTTAGGCAAATAAAAATGATTAAAATATGACAGCTGGCAAATTATGCTAACACCTGGTAACAAATCATTCCTGACAGTTCAATAGTGAACTTCTTAAAGCACAGCTATTAATATTATAAACAGTGCAATGCAAAAAATTGTAGGACTCGACTAACGTGCTCAGTTTATCTTAATGTGGAAAAATGTCATGCCTTGTTCCTTGGGATTGAAGAAAATAGGAGCTGAATAATTGCAAACATGCAAATACTTCCAAGTAAAATCAGTGTAGTCGTTCAGAACCAGCTGAATACGAAATGCTCAGTGTAGGATGATGTTCAGACTATTCCTGGTGCCGTTAATTCCATTAATATTCAATTAATATTAATTCAATTAATATTCAATTATGAGGGGAGATTTCCAAGTATGTAAATGTTTACATGGCCTTTCATATTGATGTCATCAAATTCTTTGTCATCTGGTATTAATCAGAATCGTTTAGTTTGGAAAAACCCCTGAGATCATGGAGTCCAACCTTTAAATGATCATCACCTTGCCAGCACCAAGTCTGGACAACTTGGATTATTTGGAATAAGAGTGACCCATCCCACTACACCAGGTTTTGGAAGATCCCACTCCTCACTCACATCCCAAGGGAGTCTTTTCAGATGGGTCCCTAATTTTTAATAAAATTAATCACTTTTAAACCCATTAATCGACTCATTTGTTTGTCTGATAATGGCACAGCACTGGGCTGTTTAAATGAACCTTCAAAGGGTTTCAAACCATGGATTTCAGGATTTTTGGATAATTACTTAACAAGGCAATCTAAAGACAATGGAAATGTGTCTGCAGACATTGAGGTCCATTCTGCAGCTCACAAAGGACTGGAGGAGAGGGAGAAACCAACTCTGCTTTCTGCTCATCCACCTTTCTCTCTAACCTGTCTCCTGGACTTTAGCTCAGCATAAAATTCAGCAGAATCAACTCTGTCCCAAATGGTATGAAGGAGAGATGAGGTACCATCCATGCATCCATCCCATCCCTTGACATATGAGGAGACTCTTCAGCTGAGTAATAAAATGTGAAAATATGTGAGCTAGAACCACATAATCTCTCTGCATGATAGAGGAGACTGATTAATGTAACATTAATGTGCTTTCAAAGACGTCATCAGGCAGAAATCTCACAATTTCACAAATGAATTTCATATTATTTTTTACTTTTCATGGTGCCTTTCTGGTTTTATTTCACCAAGTTGCAGGGGAATAATTATTGCTGTATTATACATGTGGCTGTGCACAGTTTGAGGAACTAAAAATAAATGATGGCTTTACTGATACATTCTTTGACTGATACATTTTTTTGACTTTGTCATAGATAATTTATGGAATAATTTTACACTTCTGCAACACCCAGCTCACAATTCACATTCCAATCCATGAGGTGTCATTTGCAATTTGCGATGGATTCTTAATGAAATTCTTTGGATCTTACCTTCTAAATGTTTCATTTTATGCTTGGGCAGAAGAGAGAAAGTGTGTTCATATACATTTATACATTGTAAATGGAAATAAAGCTATGATCTGGCTCATCTTTCTAATCTATTTATCCTCCCAACTCCCCCAGTGCTACGAGGAATATTATCCTCTGCATTACACGGATAGGGAAGGGAGAAACAAGGAGCTGAAGGGACTTGTTCAAGGTCACAACACGGGAAGTAGGGAGCTGAATCCACATGGAATCTTGGAGTATCTTGAGCTGGAAAAGGCCCACAAGGATCATCCCAACCCCTGGCCCTGCACAGACCCCCCAACAATCCCACCCTGGGCATCCCTGGGAGGGTTTTCCAAACGCTCCTGGAGCTCTGGCAGCCTCTGTGCCCATTCCCTGGGGAGCCTGGGCAGTGCCAGCACCCTCTGGGGATGAATCTTTCCCTGAGATCCAGCCTAAACTCCCCTGCAGACAGTTCATTCCCATCATTCTGGAGGCTACAAGGAGACATACAGCCCCATCATCCCCATCACCCCATCCCTGCTCCAGGAATTTCCCAGGTTTGAGCCTCACACCCTCTCGGCTGTGCTGGTTCTTCATTTGCTCATCCTCCTTCTTCACTTGCTCATCCTCCTTCTCCCTCCAGTTTAAATGAACTCATTAACTCACAGGACTTAAATTAATGCTGAAGCTTAGTTAAATTCAGTGTAAGTCACCTGAAAGAGCAGTCACCAAAACAAAAAAAAAAAAAAACAAAAACCTGTTGTGATCACAAGAGATAAGGGCTGAACACGTGGTCCCTCGGAGACACCACAGCCAGAGCGGATTCTGGGTTCCTCAGATAAAGCAAAAGGAGGAATTGTAATTACTGACAGACTATTCTGCTATTTCAGTGCTCTGTCCCTCTGTGTTGGCTACTGCCCAAGGAAGATGCTGATAAATTGGAATGGGATCAGATATGTACCAGTGAACGATGAAAGGATTGGAAACATGCCCTCGAGGGCAGAGACAGGGAGCTAATTGAGCTGTTGTGTTTTTTTTCTTGGTAAAGCAAAGATCAAGGGCTAAACCTAGTCTGGAGAAGGGAAATTCTAAATAACACACTGCCAGTCTAGCCAGAGTGCAACCAGGCAAAATAGCTGGAAGTTCAAGCTAAATATTCAGGATTTACAATTAATTTTTATGACAATTTTCAAGGGACTGTAGTAGCTTCTCCATCCCTAGAAGTTTAGATGTGTCAGATCTCAGTAATAACCTCTGACAAAGAGTTTTTCTCTCTAAAAGTCTTACTTCATATTGGAATGTGTTGTGTACAGAAGGCAACAAAGAAAATAAATTACAAAATTCGCTGTGTGTCAAAATTATGAATGCAAATTAATGGATTGGAATTTGTTCAATGTAATTACGGAACAATTTTATTTTTTTAACCCCACCTGGGGATGCAGAAAAAAACCCCCAATTAATATGGAAGTGAACATATTTTGCAGGTTTCCTGCCATCTGCATTACAGGTGTCTCCTCCAGCACACATCCAGCTCAAACAGCTGCTCCAGCAAATCCAGTGGGATGTTTTCATGTTTTCCAGGCTTCTCCAGGGATTTACCTGTGCTCAGAGCACGGGGAGCTGTGGGGAGGGTTGGCAGTGAAGGGAACGTTTCCACTTGTTATTGATTTGCAGCTCTCATTTGATCTGCACAGACCCTCTCTCCTTCCAGAGTTTGGTTGGTTTTGAATGATTTGATGGCTTTAAACTCAAATAAAACAGGGTTAGGTGGGATGTTGGGAAGGAATTCCCCTGGCAGGGTGGGCAGGCCCTGGCACAGGGTGCCCAGAGCAGCTGGGGCTGCCCCTGGATCCCTGGCAGTGCCCAAGGCCAGGCTGGGCACTGGGGCTGGGAGCACCTGGGACAGTGGGAGGTGTCCCTGCCATGGCAGGGGTGGCACTGGGTGGGCTTTAAGGTCTGATTTTGATGATTCTGAGATCCTGTTTGGGTTTGGGTGATTTAGGCCCCTCTCTCCCCACGTGCAATGCCTTCCCCAGCACGCAGAGCTGAGCAGCACATTATTGAATAAAGCAGCTTTTACCATGAAATCTGTCTCCATCTTGGGCTGATTAAACTTACATTTGTTGACCTGCAGTGCTGACCTTGGTTCAAAGCTCAAGCAAATTTTAGCTCCGAGTTAGAGAGCCCTTCATTGTAAAGAGCTGTTGAAACTCCAAGACTCCTCTGGGGGCTGATTTCTGTCAATTAGTTAACTGAAATATGATGATTTATGAATCCCTCATATTGTCTTGCTGGATGGGGATGTTTAGCAAACTGCAAGTGAAAACAATGCAGCCTCAATGGGAGAACATGGCTGGGGAAAATAATGCTCCCCTCAAAATGATCAAAATGGCAGGGAAAATTATCCCTGCTTCTAGATCTGTGTTGTGCATGCATATAAATATATATCTATATCTCACCAGTGCACATCCTGCTTCCCCAAAAGCTAGGGAGAAGATTAAATATGGATTTTTAATGGGTGCATATTTACAGTCAAAGCCATTTCTCCCTATCAAAAGCATCAACGTGCAAATATAATCAAAGCAAGTTGTAGAACTCTATATTTGAGAAGACTTCCATAATATTTTGCCATCCTCAACTTCATGTGTTTTTACTGTAATTCATTTTCTCCCTCAGTTCTGAACATTCAAGCATTCTGCAGTGCTTTGGTTTTTAAGTTTATAGTGACAACTTCCAGTAAATTGTCTGAAGAAGACAATAAAATTGGGCCCTTTGGATTGCTGTGTGAGTGGATCAATGTTCTATTTTCCAGCGTTATGATAATGAGTTAATTTTAAAGATGTATTGAGTGATTTGGCGTTAATTCTGCCATTAAAATTTACCTCATGCCTGGACAACAGTGCACTTTGCTACAGTGCTTAAGATAGAAAGTGCAGGATTGTAAATGGGATTTCTGGAGTGGAATTCAGCCCAAAAATTGGAAATTCAGAGCTGTTGACTCAGCTCTAATCAGCTGAAAGCAGTTGGTGCTGCCAGGACTGATGTCCCCTGGGACAGAGGGGACACAGGGACAGGGAGGGGGCTCAGGGTGGCCCCTGGGGCTCATGGGGAGCATCACTCCAAAACCACCTCTGCTCTGTCCTGCTGGCAGCTCCTCTGCTCAAGATCTGTGGAAGGAAAGAGAAATTACACCTCTAGATGACCTCAGAAAAGGAAATATGGGATGGGACAATGAGGAAATGCTGCTGGGGGAGGCTGAGGGGCGGCTGCACCTCCCTCCTGCTGTCCCAGCGAGTTGGGGACAGCGTGGGACTGATCTCACCTGGGCTCTTGGTGCCACCTCTGCTTCTCCTGATGTCTGCACCCCACAGAGGGGTCCTCAGAAAAGAGAAGGTTAAAGCATCTCACTTCAGAACCCTTCCTTAAACAGGGCCTGTCTCCTCAAGGAAGAGCGAGGACGATTAAATGCAATTGCAGAAATACGGAAGGTGAATTTCCTGGCGGTGGTTTTTGTATTTCAGACCATTTTTTCCAAGGCACAGGAACTGAGTAAGGCACAGTGATTTTCAGCAGGTAGAAGGTGAGTGAGCTCTAATTGTTGGCACTGCTGTCACACCACAGGCAGGGAGAGAGGCTGGAACTGGGGGAACAGTTTGTCATGAGCTTTCTCACCCCGGCTCCTGCTAATTCCTTTCACACCATTTTGATGTCCTTAAATTCTCTTTTCACAGCATTTCAGGGTGCCTTTTCCTTTTCCTCTCCTCTTTTTGCAAGAACACTTTGCAGTACACCTCCATCCAGAGCTGCTGCAGACAAAGCAATTACCTGTGTTGCATATTCTGGAATGGCACATGAATATAAATGTCAGGATATTGGGAAAGGCCACGGATACACATCCTGTGTAAACACTGGTGATGGCAAGGAATCAAAAGGAGGCATCAGCCAGCTCCATCCTACTTCTCCCAAGTGAAAAAATTGGCTGCTTTCACACAGAAGAGGCCAACAGGGGGGAAAAAATTGAAAGTCCCTAAAAAGCTTTGAGTTGTGCACAGTCCTTTCCTACCACCAGTGCAGGCAACCCCAAAGATGTGGAGCTATAGGGTGGGAGGGGGTGACAGCAGGGTCTTGCCACCACTGTCATCATGTTTTCCCCTCCCTGCCCTCCATACAAAGAGTTGCATGGAATTCCCAATCAATTCTGGGCAGCTGAGGTGCTGAGAAAACATTTAAGTGTGTTTAAATAAATTTAAACATTTTAAATTTATTTTAAAGCAAGCAGCCCAAGAGTGCATCCAAGCACTCCCAGCTCTTTTCCCTGCATATGCCCACACCAAAGGTCACACAATAAAAAGCTTTAGGTTTCCAAATCCTGCACAGCCAAAGCAGGAAATCAGGTGAATTACATCCTGACATATCTACCTGACCCCTCCACCACTCATTTTTCCCTTATTGCCCAGGGGAGGCCACGTTGAAAGCAAATGGAAACACAGATTGCAGTTTGCATGGAGTGTCCTGCCTTGAATGCCAGGCACGGATAATTCCCTCCTCCAGGAGGGGAGGAAGGCCAGGGGATGGCAGAGAGTGGTGTGGAGAGCACTGACACTGATAACCAGATGACATAATTCCCTGTAACATTCCCAGTCCTCGTCTCCATGAACCAGAACCCAGCACAGAGCCTGGACTGGTTCCTTACCCCTCTGGGTTTTCCCATGACCTTGGATCCCAATGCCTAAGGCACTATCATGCAGGAGGAATATTTCCTTTCTTCCTCTCCTTCTCTATTTTTCCCCTTGTTTTTCTGAGATCATTTTAAAATAAAGGATTATATTTGACAGTATGTTTAAATCCCCTTCCCCAGTAAGGGTCAACAGAGGCAACAATTATACCTGAGGATCTATTCTAAGTTTTGGACAAGCTGTTTTAATGATTATATTGCCATGTTAATACCCAGCTCTTTCAAGGTGTGGAGAAAATGATCATTAGATTCTGTGAAATATCAGACATTAGGAAAAGAGTGGTCTGATTTAATTGGGTCATATTAATGTGGTTTATGATTTATGCTGACTTTTCCATGCCACTGTGGCACACTCTGGTGTGGGGATTATGGACACTGGAGAGATTTTAGTGCTCTGAGATTGTGCAGGATATTTTTACCTCCATTTCCATCTGAACTGTTTAAAAGCCAAGATACTGAAATGCCTAATTGGATGCTGTGATTAGCCCAGGATGGAGTTTGATTTCCTGTTGATATAAATCTGAGGAAGCCCTCCTTATGTCCAATAATAAACCACAGAAGAACAAAGAGAGAGCAGAATGAGACCCTTTTTTATTCTTATCTGGTGAAATCCAAGAAAACCAGGAGCACATTGGCTTTGCACTGGCTGCAAGGGCAATCAGGGTTCCAACAGGAAAGGTATTTCAGGGAAAGGAATCACTGTGATTCATTCACTGCTCCCTTGCCCAAACTCCACATGGCAGCTCCTCTGACTCCTGCCAGCTTCTCCCACCTGAGTCACTCCTTGGTGACAGTTCCAGTTCACACAGGAGGGTTTTGTCCTCGGATTTACTTCTGCAACTGGTCTCCAATACTAATTGCAAAATGTATTCATTATTAACTAGGTATGAATTTTAAATAACTCTGTTGAACATCCCAATGTATAAAACCTGTAGGTTTTTTTTCCATTCCTGCAGCCAGCCTGGCTGTTTATATCAATTTATTCAGCATTTTTGCGTGCTTTTCACCCACAAGAGAAGAGGATAAGATCACATCCCACTTTACATATTTAGATGTATATGCATGGATAATTAAAAAGCAAAAACCTACTCAGTGTATTATTTACTGAATTATTTATTATGATTATTGTGATAATATTTTACCGTAACTATTAAACACCAAAATGTTTTCTTTACCACAGGGTCTAGACTTGCTGGAGTAGAAGGAAAACTTTTAATTCCATATATAATTCAGACTTATCTCTGCCCTTCCTATCAGCATTGCTCTAGAGAGTATATGGGAATTTGGTGCCAGTTTTATGGATTTGTTGTGGTTTAACCCCAGCAGTTCCCCAGCCCCTCACTCATTCCCCACCAGTGGGATCAGGGAGAGAAAGGGAAGGGTAGAAGCTGGAAAACTCATGGATTGAGATAGAGAGAGTTTAACAGGGAAAGCAAAAGCTGTGCACACGAGCAAAGCAAAACAAGGAATTAATTCCCTGCTTCCTGTGGGCAGGTGTTCAGCACCTCCAGGAGAGCAGGGCCTCATCCCATGGAATGGTGGCTTGGGAAGGGAAAAAACCATCCCTCCAAATGTCCTCCTTCCTTCTTCCCACCAGTTTACATCCTGAGCATGATGCCACAAGGTATAAATACCCCTTGGGTCACTTGGGGTCACCTGTCCTGGCTGTGTCTCCTCCCAAAATCCCAGGCATTCCCAGCTTCCTCCCCAGCATGGCCCTGTGAGGAGCAGGAAAGGCCTTGGCTCTGTGCAAGCCCAGCAATGACAAAACATCTCAGAATTACCCACCCTGTGCCTGGCACACATCCAAACAACACCCCTTCCCAGTTCCTGGGAGGAGAATTCCCTCTCTCCCAGTTAAACCCAGCCCAGTGCCCAACCCCAGGGCACCTGTGGGACCACAGGTGTGTCCTGGCAGTTTGCAGACAGCTGCCAGCTCGCTCTGGGGGTGCCTGGAGCCAGCCAAAATCCACATTTTGGCTGCCATGGAGAGCCACTGTGGGAACAGCTCCATGGGCAGATGGCTCCTGCTCACCCCCAGCACGGGCAGAGCCAGCAGCCCCTGGGCAGGCTCCGTGTCCCCAGCAGACCTTTCCAGGGAGGTGGCACTGCTGAAGGACCCTGCTCTGCTGGGTGACACCCAGTGCCAGCAGGGAGTGACAAATCCGTGCTGGGAACGAGGATGGGCAGCACAGAAATGCCAGTTCTGAGCTCTTTGCTGCTTAGAGGTGGCACTGCCAGCAGTGTTGGAGCCCATGGAATCTGTGAGCTGAGCAAAACACTGCCTGGGATGGCTGTGGAAATGGGAATGCTTCCAGGATGCAAGTATGAAACCACACTGAGGCTGCTTTTTTCTTTCTTTTTTTTTTTTAATTTCATTTAATTTATTTTTTTAAACTTTTCTCCCTCACCAGATAAGCAGGAAACATTTGAATATATCTCAGTGTCTTTTATGGAGAAGCTGTTTGCTACAGGTCAGTGTGGAAAGTCCTTGTTCAGATCACAGAATGCCAGAACATCCTGAGTTGGAAGGAATCCACAAGGATCATCCAGCCCAGCCCCTGGCCCTGCCCAGAGCCCCCAACAATCCCACCCTGGGCATCCCTGGGAGGGTTTTCCAAACCCTCCTGGAGCTCTGGCAGCCTCAGGGCTGTGCCCATTCCCTGGGGAGCCTGGGCAGTGCCAGCACCCTCTGGGGGAAGAACCTTTCCCTAAAATCCAAACTAAACCCCCCTGACACAGATGGACAAGCTGGTGGAGTAAATTCTGTGACCTGGATCAGCAACACAACAAAACAGCCACAGGTGGAAGGAAGAAGCTGGAGCATCATTTTGATGAATGGGATTATCTAAAAAGATCAAAATAATCATCAAAGGAGCAGCAGTGCAGGAACAAGCAGGCAGCCACTCTGCCCAGCTTTACCCACGGAGCAGAACCTTGGTCAGTGACAAGCAGGCACCTTCAGCAGGAGTCAGCTGGCAGCTTTGGCTCTGATCATGGCAAAAATGACAAAAATAGGATTATTATTGCTGTTCTGACCCCCAGCAGTGGATCTAAAGGGGAATCAGAGATCCCTGCAGGGAATCAGGGCTGCTCTGGTGGAGGGCAGATCTCTCCAGCCACAACTCAGTGCAGGATTAAAGAGTCAAGAACTCCACGAGATGCAGTCCATGAGGAAATCTGGGTAAGTCATGACTAACATCCCTCAAAGTGCTGAAATGGCTTCTTTGGGTGTTTTTTCTAACACCTTTTGGCAGAACTCACAGCAATTAATAATGGTAAAAGCCCACAGTCCACCTCATTCCCTCCCAGGCAGCAGATGCAGCGTAGCCAATGAGCTAATTAAGCAAATAACAGCAAAAAAAAAAAGAGGAAACCTCAACAAAACCCCAACATTCCTTAATAGCTTCAGATCAAGTATTAATCAGTGTGTTGTCTTAAAATGATAGGTCATGGAGAATTCCAGGGACTCATCCTGTACGTGCAGGATTTTAAAGGCTGCACATGGAATTGGGGAATCATTTAGGCTGGAAAAACCCTCTCAGATCATCAAGTCCAAGCATTAACCCAGCTCCAACACTAACTCATGGCCCCAAATCATTTAGGCTGGAAAAACCCTCTCAGATCATCAAGTCCAAGCATTAAGCCAGCTCCAACACTAACCCATGGCCCCAAGCACCATATCTCTTTTGGGTATTTCCAGGGATGGTGATTCCATCACTTCCCAAGGAACCTGTTTCAATTCCTGGACATCCTTTCAGTGAAGAAATTGGTCCTAATCTTCAACCAAAACTCCCCCTGCTGCAATTTGTTTCCTTCTGTCCCATTCCTTATTACCAGGGAGAAGGCTCCAAACCTCACCTGCTCCCAACCTCCTGTCAGGGAGTTGAAGAAAAGTCTGGTATTTCTCAGATATTCATCTGGCAATAAAGTCATTTTAAATGTAGCTTTTACAAAAGGTTTGGAGTGCAGCTTAATTTGGAATTGACATTTACTGAGTGCTTTCTTTTTTATTTATCAGCAAAATAGGAATGAGCTTCTGTGAGCCCAGAGTCCAGCTGAGTTCAGGTCCTATCTGCAGAGCTGCAGAAAGCAGAGCCTGGGCACAGACACTGAGCCATCACAAATGAGATAACTTCAAATATATTTTCATATGGAGGCATTCTGCTTTGTTTTGCACTATCAAAAGTCCTAAAGGCTTGTGATTGCAGGTGGTAATTTGTATTAGAAATTTTCTGCTGCAGAGTTGCCCCACTTACCTCTGTGTTTGTTTAATTTTTTCCAGTGGAATGGATGGAGTTGTAGCTCATGGAATCATCACAGAATCACACAAAGGTTTGGGTGGAAAGATTAAAAATCACCTTCCACTGTCCCAGGCTGCTCCAAGCCCTGTCCAGCCTCACTTGGACACTTTCACAGTCTCAGCTTCCCAGGAAATTCCATCCCAGCCCCTCCCCAGCCTCTCAGGGAGGAATTTCTTCCCAGGCTCCCACCAAACCCTGCCCTCTGCCAGCTCAAAGCCATTCCCTGCTGTCCCATCTCCACAGGCCCTTGTCCAATGTCCCTCTCCAATACTGGGGCACTTTGAAACCACAAAATCCATTTTGCCCACGGGTGTCTCTGCTCCAGGGGGGTCCCAGCAGTGCCAGATCCCTGTGCTGGCTCCCACACCCAACAAATCCAGCCACAGCCCAGGGGATGGAAATAATGGAGCAAGATGTGCTGCAAGACTGGATCAGGGCATCTGAATTTCATAGGAGCACCTGGTACCAATCTCCTCCTGTGAAATGCCATTTTATTTCTCAGTTTTGATCACTCTGCTCACCAGTAGCACTTTCTTTAGTGCCAGTTGTTCTTACATGTGTAGTACCTAATTAGTGCACGTAAATACCTGAAATTATTACCTCATCTTCAGGCTCTTTTTGTTTGATCTATAATGTTTTATTTCTTTTCTCCCTGCGCACACTCTGACAAGTTCTTCTCGTTAGCCCAGGAGAGTTTCCCCAGCACACTCATGCTTTTTATGCTTTCATCTTTTCTGTTAATCTGGTTTATCTGTATTCCTCTTCCTTTAGCCTTGTTATTTATGTTTCACAGGCTGGATATTTACTTCAGGGATAAGTCATCCCTGTTTTGTTTTTTTTTCCAGAAAACATACTTCTCTTTTATTAAAAAACCCATCCTGTCAAAGGTTGCAATACCATAACTCAGAGAAACCAAATTCCTTCCATTTCCTATAAAGCCTACATTTTAATTAGACGATGTTTTCTTTTTATATTGTCAGAGAATAAAGTTTAAGACAATATTCTTCAATACTTTATGCTTTCAATAAATAATTTATACCGAGGTATATCCTAAGCTACACTGGCTGCTTACTTTTCAAGGGCAAGGACTCTGAAAAAGGAGAACAGTATCCATAAATATTCTAAAAAAGAGATATTTAAAGGAAACAAATGCAAAGGAAGCTGCTACAAGCAGAACTTTGGAAACCAGATTGCAAAAACTGTATGATAATTTTGATCACTATCAGACTTGAAGTGGATATCTGGGTCATGTTTACAACAGCATTTTCTCTCTGTAGACTTGAGAGTTTTAGGAAAGAAATATGTTTTAAAAATGGATTAA
>VZRH01004772.1:211746-254999 GCA_013397555.1 Urocynchramus pylzowi | reverse complement strand
AAAAAAAAAAAAAAAGCTGAGGAGTATAAATTTCCTTTGCAGATTTTCCTTGGAGCTGCAAAGTGCAGGGGGTGGCCTTGGTTAAAGAAGTAGAGAACCCCAAATTCACCTGCACTGCTTTGAATATTCTAATTTCCAGCTGCTTTGAAAAGGCTTTCCCAAACATAAACAGATATCCTGAACTTCCTAACCTGAACTGTAAGAGCAAAACTCTTTAAACCCAAAGTTTAGGCTTAGGGCCAGTGGAAACAATGATAAAATAATTAGGAAAAAATAATCAGCTGCAAAAGAGTGATCTTCTGTGTCCATGGATTAACAATTCCCCTTCCTATTTAGAGATGCAACGTTTTTAAACAAACATTTTGACCCAGTTTTTGCACTCTGCTTATGCAACCTCTGATGTTGAATTAAAATCCTCACGTTTGATGTTTAGTGGATGAGGTAGCACATCCTCTCCTTTACTAAGTGCATTTAATTGGAGGAAAATTCCCTTTATTTTCCATGCTGCTGTAAAAATCCAATAAGTAATTACATAGCAGAGCCATTCTTAATCCCACCTTGTATTTGCATTAATAAGTGATGTATTTTTATAAATTAATGCCTGGTTCCAGTATCTATAACCCACAACCTTCCTAGAACATCTTGCACTGGGCAACTCTTTGTGCACCCTTCTTCTAATTTTTATTTTTCTTTTTGTCTCTTTTTTTTTTTTGGTCTTCTTTAAAGACATTTCTTTAAGGATTGTGCAGATTTCCTGACTCTCCACATTGGGTTTGGAGCGTGCTGGTTCCTGGTTTCAATTTCAGATGCAGTAGTTTGTCACAACCAGCTGCAATTAGAATAAATCCTTCAGCTTGGGGAAGGTGACAGAGTTAAGGAGCTGATTGCAGAGGATGGGTGACATTTGCCTCTGGTTTGTACCACAAATTAAAGGGTGACGTTAATAATCAGTCATTCCAGAAACAGCATTAAAATGAGAGTTTATCCCAGTCTTTTGCCATCCTGCATCATTAGGAATCTGCATAGTAAAATGATTAGCTCATGTTGCTCACTGATTTTCATCCAGTCAGGAATACACAGATAAATATAACTCTGGGTAATTTTTGAAAGGGAACATCCCTTTTTATGGTAAAATATTACTTTTATTGATGCATATTTGCTCCCTGACTTCTCTGGGCACGGGTCTGAGGCATCACCTTCTAATAATGACAAAAATTAGGAGCCTTGGAAGTGCTGCATTAGCTTGGATTCCTTGGGTCAGCTGGTGGGTGTGAACCTCACACCACCAGGAAGGACCCAGAGGAAATTTGTCCTCCCAGGGAGCAGGATCATTCTGTCTGCACTTAGATATCACTTCCCTAGACATGCATGAGGTGATGAATGGGAATTTTCCTAGCTAAAACCAAATCTTCTCCAGTGAGGGGATGGTTTGAATACTGAAACTGTGATATATACACACTTAGACATCCCGTGAGTCTTCAATCCCATCTCCAGTTAAAATCACTCCCATCTAAAGCTCTGCAAGACCAATTCCATCCTGAGCAAAATTTACACTACTCTGATTTTTTGACTCCTTAAAAAGTAAGCCCAACACAACTTTACATACAGAAGAGTTAGCAGAAATAAATCACTGAAGTTTTGCCCACTGCTAAAAACCATGGATCCATTTTACCAGCTCAATCACATGTTGAAATAGGTTTTCACTGCAGTTTGTAGCATGATGTACAAAGTGATGAAGCCCCATAAAGCAGATGCTTGAGACTCAGGACACAAATATTAGAGAGAAGATGTTCCATTTTTATTTAAGTGCAGCAATGTATGGCTAACAGGGGGAAGGCACTGAGTGCAATGTAATGAATGATATGGCAAATGCACTGCAGTGCAAATAAACCATTAGGAGTTACACTTCATTTTCATCAGGCACTCAGCTCGTATTCCCCTGCACTTTGGAGAGACCCAACAAATAAAAGCATGGCAGAGTGCTTTGCATGCAGTTCAGGCAGTGCTCAGCACACAGCTCAGCCCCCGTGGATTTTTATGGGAAGTGTACAAGCAGCCTGAAAACCACAGGATATTTATATTGATTGTCACTTGGAAGGCAGATTTGAAAAGTTGCTGCTCACTAGGAAGAGCTGTGGCAATGGGGGTGATGGCTGAAGCAGGGAGCTCACACAAGAGAAGGAACCCATGGATCTGCACCCTCACTCACACACCATGGGTTGTTGGGGGATATTGGAATAAATCACACAGACTCCATTTTCTTCATGGTGGAAAAGCCCACTCTTTATTCACATAACTCCTTTTTATACAGTTTTACAGACCTCATGTGGGACTCCAGTTGGGTAGTGGCTTTCTTGCCAATTATTTTATTGGTTGTTTTCCTTGTCCATCAAATCTCTCTACTCTTCAATTGTTTACATATTTTCTCCACTGGTTCTCATGAGATAGATTTAATGTTTATGAAGTTCCTAGTTGTTTTTCACTCAGGAATAGATTGTTATATTAACAAACTGTTCAGACCAGGATTGCTTTCACATGGGAACTTGCAAAGTTCTGGCTTGACAAGGCCAGCCACTGCATTAGGAGAGCAGGCCTGATTTTATGAGGCCTTTCTTTATAATTTTTCTACCTTACTGCAACAGGGGGACAGCCCTATTGGATGCTGTCCTATGCTGCAGCTCTTGAGGCCTTTCCTGTCCTTCCTGGTGCAAAAGGACTCTGTCACTGCAGACTCCTCTGAAAAGTGAATTTATGCTGCTCTTCCAGACACCTTCTTTTTGGAAATGTCCCTGTCCATGGCAGGAGGCTGAAACTGGACAATCTTAACTCAGTCCAGCCCAAACCATCCCATCACTCTGATTCCTTGGCAACACCACCACATCTCACACCGCTGAGGTGCTAGATGGCTTTAAAATCTTCCTGTTCATTCAAAACCAGCTTTTTGGGGGGCAAAAGAAAAATCTTTGGGGGCAATTACACAGGAGGTGAACAAAAGCAACGGTTTTGGGTACAAAACTTTATTTTGCACAACAGTGAGTCCTGCTCTAAGCAATTGTGCCCCAGTAATTCCTCCCAGTCACACCAGTCTGGGGCCTGGTGTATATTCTCAAGGAATCCCAGGTAGCAGCACTACATATTCCATTTGTGGCTGTGGGACCTGTCCTGCAGGCAGGGGGGTTGATGTCACAGCTCGTTCCACACACTTTATTAATTTGTTCCTTCAGCAGCCACAGCTTTTGGTCTGATCTGGGCTGGAAAGAGAGACTGAGAGAGCAGGAAATGCAAAATAGGCCCCACGCACCATTAGCAGACAATGCGTTCCCAGCCAGGTTCATGCAGCTGTAATATGATATTTACATTTAACACTCAGGGATTTTAAACATCTATTGTTAACACATTGCTGGGGAGCCAAGAACCACGAGGAACATGAGGAGCCTCAGAGTCAGTGTTGAGCCTAATGCTGGCCCTTGGTGCAGTGGGTGGGAGGTGTTTGTAAACCATGAGTTAATCAAGAGATCACAGGGAACAACTGCTCATTTTGCCTCCACTGGAAGGCTGGGCTGTTGGAAGGAGATCAAATAAATATATTTTCCTGTCATTGTTACATATCTGTGGGCATTGCAAACATAGAATGCAGTATATACCCGTTGTATAGATATATAGGTAATTATATCTACATATCTATAAAAAATCTATAGGATATTATATCTATATCTATAAAAAATCCTATCTATAGGATATTATATCTATATATATATATATAGATATATATTAAAAATATTCTATTCCTTCAGGCAACAGCTGCCCCTGCCCCTCAGTGTGGCTGGGATTATCTCAATTAGCACATGATGCACTTTGCTTTGGTAGGGATCCAGAGTGAACACAGGTGATTTGGAGTCCCTCAATGCTGGCACACCTCACTGAACCTGTGGGCTGGAACCTCGTGGATTTATTTAAGGCAAGTGCAGGTGCTCTGTTGGCTACCTAAGGAAGAGCAGCACTGGGCTGTGTCTGACCTGGGGAGCACTTGGATGCAAGGTAGGCAGGAGTTTTGTGAGTTTTTTTATGTGCTGTAATTGTTAGAGACTGGGAAATGGAGTCTGTGGCAGATCCAGCCTCTCTGGAGAGTGAAGATTTGGGAAAAATGTTTAAAATACAAATATCATGTGGAAGAGGTGGGCAGTAGTGGAGGTGATGATGTGTTTTACTGATTTTCTGCTGTGATTGTGAAAGGCTGATGGAAAAGGCTGGACCAGAGAGCTCCACACATTTCCTCTCTTTCTAAAACTAAACCTACCGAGGGATAAAGTCTCATTAATCAAGTATTTCTCCTTTCACTGTGGCCCACAGTTTTAAGCTTAAGTTACAGGAACAGGGAAGATGTGCAGAAATTAGATGTCCAAGAAGAAGTCAAGAATGATTTCTTCTCCCAGAGTAGTGAAAAGAACTAATCAGTTGATCAAAGCAAAGGGCCTCCAGCAAATCAAAGACTCAAGAACTGGAACCAGGGAATTTTGATCAACTCTCAATGGAAAAACAAAGCTGTTTCCTTCTTGGTCAATCAGGTGTCAGGAGCTCAAACTACTTAACTCTCTTGATCTAAAATGCTTTCTGTCTTACTTCACTGTCCCCTTAAAGTCTTCTGCTTTCTCTATTTGTAATCACACCAGTTTTCCAGATTTTATTTACAAGAAGTCTGATTTTTTCCAAACCTGGGGGTCAATAGCACCCTCCAGCAGTGAAAGAATGCTGCTGTTTTAATCAGTGTTGATGGTTGCCTGCCAATATTGCTGCAGGGATGGGAGTGGTTTCAGACTCTTCAGCCTGGTAATAAAACTTGATAAGAAGTAAATCAGAGAAACAAATGTGGTCGTGTAACAGCTTTATGGACACTTGTGTTTTGTGCTGTTTAACGCTTGCACAAGGCGCTTTTGTAATTTAGTCCACGCTGTTGTTTTCAGCTGATAAAACCACAACAGAGCCCTTTTATCACAGTAGGAAACTTCCCTTTCCCCTCAGATTTGGAGCAATAACAATTCTGGGGGTAATAATTATTCCAGATGCACTGTACCATGTAAATGAATCCTTTGCTTTGCTGGTGCTGATGGAGTATGCTCAGAATGAGCAAATTAATTAGGCAAACTGCAAAATCAAATAAATCTCACAGCAGTGACCTCTGTGTCACCGAACAAAGGAAGACATTAGGTTGACGTGTAGTTGCTTTTGTGGAAGTAAAACCAGAACTTAAGAGCTAAATGTTCTCATTACTCTGGCTTCAAAGAGGCATTGAGGCTGGCAGGGAGGGATATTTGGTGTCCATTTAACTTTTTGGCTGGGTTTGTGCAAACAGCAAATGCCACGTCCCAGGATGTTTCTCTGGGAAGCTGCCCCAGGTATAAAAATCAAACCTTATAGATATCATCAGCAGTGGACACTATCTGTGCCCTACAGGAGCTCACAGCATCCTGCAGCTCGTTTGGCTTTGGGAGCACTGGGATTCTCAGCTGCTGACCCTGGAAATACCCTTCAGGCTTTATCTCACCCTCTCCAGGGGGGTGAGGGTTTCCAGAAGCTCTCAGGAGCATTCATGACTTCGGATAGCAGCAGTGCCCTGTTCTCCTCCCTCTTTCTGTAACCTGGAAAACAAAAGCTGATATTTGCTGCTCCTTTCAGGGCACAGAAAGGAAATTGGAGTGGAGTATCAGGCTCCTACAGCAGCACAGGCTCTGCAGGGTTGCAGATGTTATCAGCCTCGGTGTTATCAATATATGCTGATGGGACAGGAATTTAGTGATGTTTTGCAAGGAAATGATTGCAGATAACTCAATCCTGCGAGGGTTTATGCTGTCATCTATCACGGAGGTACTGCAAGGTGAAGAAGTGTTTTTCACCCAAGGGAAAAAAAAAATGCAGTTTTTAGTGTGTTTATTTGGAAAAGGTCAGAGTGATGTGTAGGGAAGTTCATAAGGGTATTCAAAATGTGATGTTTAGCAGTCAGCACGGTGTGTGTGATTTACTGCTGGGGGGTGTATGGAAGGGGTTAAGGGGCTTTTGAGTGGTGTGTTGGGAGGAGAAGAGCCACTCCGTGGGAAATGTGTCTTGGGAAAGAGGTTTTATGGGATTCAGTGCCACTGATCACCCAGCCAGCCATGCCCATCAGAGCCAATTGCCTTGCAACGCTTCAGTCTGCAAAGTCAATGAGTTATTGGAGGTTTTTTCCCTTTCTTGTGGAAACTTTCCATGTCCTAATGGTGACCCAAATCATTGGTGCTGGGAGGTTTCTGGCCTACAAATTGGGGAGCTGCTAATTCTCCATCCACTAATCTTTGGCTGGGCTGCAGCAATGATCCCTGATCCCCCAAAAACACTTTAACACATCTGACTCCCACCAGTTTCTGTGGAGAATAGGGTAGGAATTCATCCCCCAAAATTTGGGACAATCAAAACTGTCTCAGGAATGTTTCATTCAGCTCTGGGTGTGCTGGTTCTGGGGGGTGACACGATCAGGAGTCACTGCAGTGTCACCAAGGCACAATACACGTGTGTGGGTGATGCTGACAGGTACAAGATAGACCTGCACCGTGTAGGAATTGCAGGATCCCTGTCCAGAGCATTCAGGGATAATTCCTTTGATCAGGAACTATCACAAGCTCAGTTCCCCCCGGGCTGGTATCTGCAGTATTGATGGTGAATGTATCTGTCAGTCAATTCTGTCTGTAAAATAGGTGGATTTTTCTGAGGTGAGATGTGAAATCTCTACATCTGCATATCCCTAAGCCAGCAGGAAAGTCTTTCCTAAAGGTAGTCAGTAATATTCATATATTTTTGTATATTCATGTAGTAATTAATATGTTTTCATATGTTAGTTCATATATATTCATATATTAGTTTGGGGTGGTTTTTTTTGGTCATTTGGGGGGATTTTTTTTTTATATTTTTCATTTCACAGCAGGTGATTAACATTGGAAGTGTCCAAGGCCAGGTTGGGCCCTGTGGCTTGGAGCAGCCTGTGACAGTGGAAGGTGTCCCTGCCATGGCAGGGGTGGTGGCACTGGATGGGCTTTAATGTCCCTCCAGCCCAAGCCATTCTGGGATTAGGAGTAAGATTTAAAATATTATAAAATGTTGGGGTCTTTCCACAGTGAAGCCCCAGTACCAGGGCTGTTGTGTCCCAAACTGGCACCAGGGCGATCCAGGGCAGGATTTGGATGAATAAAGTCCAAAAGTGAAGCCAGCAGGAAGGCAGTGCCTCATTCCCTGTCCCATTAGGTTGGGAAGATGAAAACTTTTAGCTCTGACTCTTCTGCCATTAAAGGAACAATATTACTTTCTAAGGAACATGTTGGTGATGATTTTCCACCAGAGACTTCATCTGCACCATGGTTTCCCTAGAAAACAACAAACCAACGTTGTTGTGATCTTTATTTAATCCTCCTGAAGAGGTACCTTTGCTGTGGCTGCAGGGTGGGGTCAGTTATGCTGAGAATGGAACAAATATCCAATATTTTTTTTGATAAATCCAATTTTCAGTTGTTTCCTACAGCTCTTCACTTTCACCCTTTAATTCCTGTTTCAAACCACTTCCCCAGGTTTTGGTTTCAAATCTACCCACGAGACTCTTCACAAGAAAACAGCCTTGGGATTTTTCCTTCAGATAAATCTTGTGAGAGGACTTTATTGCAGCTAATAAATTATATTTCAGTAAGGTACTGAACAGCCTGCACAAGGTACATTTGATGCAACTCTTTTAATCATGATGATGTAACTTCATGGAACAATTCCTGACGTATCAGCATCACTGAAAGGAAAGCCAGGCTGGAAGGGTTCATCTGAAATGTATCTGATGGGAGCAGAGAGGAATAAACTGGTTGGAAACTTGCACAGAAAACTGATGTGGAAAATATGTTGGGAAATCCCTCAAAGAATTCAGCCAATTATTTTATTTTAGTTATACTGAAACTGTTATTATTTTGAGTGTTATTTGGATAAATCTTAGTCTTTCTGGGTTTGATATATGTACTATTTTACATACTAAGACATTATCCAAACCAATATTTTAGTATAAATTAATTACAAGAAATCACAACAAAAATTATGCTAAGGATATATTTTGATGATGCTAAACCACATCAGGAAATAGTGCAATTTTTGCTTGAAAACCTTTAAAATTCTCTTCTGCCACTACTGCTAAGCTGACTTTCAACTGCAAATTCCTCGAAAACCTGTGAACCAATTGTAACTTTACTATTTCCTATTCAGAATGAAAATATTTTCGAGTACCACTCTCAGATTAGATAAATATACTATTGTTTACAGTTATGATAACCTTAAGATCCTGAAAACGCCTTTGTAAAAGCTAATTACATGCTTTTATTTGCTGCTAGTAAAAACAGGAGAATAACAGCCCAACTCATTTAATCCCTACTGTGATTTCCTCTGGGCTAATTAAAGTGTACTCAACTGGTGTCTCAACTGCACAGCTCCAGGCAAGCAAAATGCTTAAAGGGACCAGTGCTGCCCTGCTCCACGGGGCTGGGGGTGAAATGATGGACTTTGGGGTGACAAGTGTCCCAAGGAATTGTCCTGGAGAGGCTGTGCTGGCCCATCCTGGCCATACTCACACTGGAGGGTCTCACTTTTGTGTGGGATGGGATGGCACAGAGGAGCTGGGGCTGCCCCTGGCGATCCCTGGAAGTGTCCAAGGCCAGGTTGGACATCGGGGCCTGGAGCAGCCTGGGACAGTGGAAGGTGTCCTGCCCATGGATGGGTGTGGGACTGGATTGATGCCTCATGTTTAGCTTTTCTATTTTTCACATTCTGTGCTGCTTCAGTGTGTAAGTTTAGGCTGCATATCAGGGGATGGTGAGCTCTCTGCACAGAGCAGGGAGACAAAACAATTCCTGCTCCAGCTGGGCACCAAGGACAAATGATCCAAACCTCAGGCCCAAGAGCACAACCAAGGTGGGCTGGAGAGAGAAAAACAAGCAGGGTGGGGCTGCCTGGGCTAAAGCTGGAATGGGACAATGAACTCCAAGGTGCAAATGGAGCAGAACTGATCCCAGGGAGAGCCCCCGGGAGCGGCCGTGCATTTTGGGGCCATTTTGGGTCATCCTGGGTGCAGCCCTGGCTGGGCTCTGGTGCTGCCCAAGGTGGATCCATGGAGGAGATCCTTTTCATAAATCCCTGCTTTATTCCTTAACTCTGTCCAGCCTCTGTCCTAGGGCAGCCTGCACAAGGCATCAGATGAGCCTTGAAGTCTCTTCTGCCCCAAACCATTCTCTGACTCTTGGCTACCCAACTTTCCCTGACAGAACAAGTCTTGTGCTGTCCCTAAAAGTGCCTTAAAAGCACCTGTATTCCAAGGACAAAGGAGGTTTTACACACAAATACGTTTTGGCGGAAATGGAGGTGCCACTGAGGTCAAAAATCGCTCTTTTATTCAAAATTTCCCCGTCTGTGCCTGGGTGCGATCAGATTTTCATGGCTAGACGAAGGCTGTGGAATGCGTGGCTAATGCTCTGTGTGCTGATGAAAGGATGAGCTCTTAAGAAAAGCTTTTTCTTTCCGAGCAGCTGCCTTGACTTTTCCTGCGCTGACATTTGCATTTCTAAGTGGCGTGAGCTTTCCATTCTTCACCTTTAAATGCCCACTCCTGCCTGCCCCACTCCTGGCTGCTCCATTCCTGGCTGCTCCAGCTCGCTGATGAGTCTTTAATGCCACCATTCCTCCTGTTTTAATTTTTGCAGCTGTTAGAGAGATGCTAGAAAGGAAATACCGAGCCTTCACCCCTTCCCTAACAGATTAAACCATGGAGCTCCGAGGCAATAAATAACAGTGATTCATCCAGACGATCTAAACCTCTCCATTAAAACACTCAGTAGGGTAAGGGGACCATCACTGGTCTCCCGTGGTTTTTGTTTTCTTGAAATGTTAATATTTTGCTCATCCTGTTTTCCATCCACCCTAAGCAGCTGTGTTCTCTCCCGAGGTAGAAATGGGGATGTCTCGCTTTTTTTGGGCATTCAGCCCACAGGGGATGCCTGGGGCCATTAGCAGGAATGAGTTTGTTTGCTTTTATGGCATGAATACTAATTGTGGCCTCACTTCTGCTGTGGCTTTTTCTTTAGAATTCAATCTTTCTCCTTCAGTGTGGATTTGTATTTTTCCTCAAGATTTTTGTCCCTTCCACTAATGTTGTAGCATAGAATATGAATTCCCAAGAGAGCTTTTTTTTTTTTTTTTTTTTTTTTTTTTTATCTCTTCCAGTTCCTTGTAATCCTATGGATTAGCTATTTTTCCTTCTATAGCTTTAAAATACATTCCATTATTCTTGTTAGGCCAAACAAGAATTGGAAAGACTTCTTAAAACTCTCCTTGTTTTGTTTCAGGCTATGACCTGAAATTGCTGGGGAAAGCAAATGGTCCCATTTTCTGAGTGAAGCTTTCTGTACTAATGAGGTTTAAATAGTGTATATACAAGATGTGATCCAACATTTAAGTGCTTAACCTGAAACAGTTCAATTTCATCATCACCCAAAGCATGTACAACAGCTTTATTCAAGCATTAAGTGAAAATAATTCCTCCTGTCTTCACCAGAAACCCCGCTCAGTGCGTCAGTCAGGTCTGGCTGTGATGTGACCAAGAGCAGAGTGAGGAGTCCCAGGGCTGTGGGGTGAAGTGAAATCCCTCCTGGAAGGGCACTTTTCCCTTTAAAACCCTAACTGTGGAGGGTTGTGGCTGTTATTTATTACACTGAATATAAGAATTGATATCCACCGAAGCTGACAGAACTTCATTAAACATCAGGAGTTGTATCAGCATTGGCCTCAGAGCTGACCTGGTTTGTGTTTTACAAGTTTGTGCTTGAACAGCTCAGAATTTCTGCAGTTGTTTGCCCCATCCTTGAACTCTCCATGTCCTTGAACTCTCCACGTTTAGGCAGAGAAGGAGAAATGCTGCTAATAGGGGAAATGATCAGCCCCACGTCCCTTTCTGAGCGGTGATAGGAGTGTCCAAGGTAACCTGGCATTCCCAAGGGAATGCAGCAGGTGTTTAACGACACCATGAGATCCATAACAAAAGATGGCTGGGAGAGGAAAAAAAAAACCTGTCCTTGGCATGAATGGTGTGTCTGCTGAGCTCTCTCCAGCTTTTCACCACGTTAGCTGAGTGCTGAGCTGGAGGGATGCGTTTTCAAGGACAAGTACAATATTCTTAGAATTGCAGGCACAGGGCTGACCCAGAAAGAGAATTGAGGATTTAAAATACTAGAACGTAAAATTTGCCAGGAGACTGGGCAAAATAAGTAGTGACAACGCTGATAAGGGATTATACAGGATGAAAAAATGATCGTGTTTTGGCAGAGCAGAGTAATTTCGTTAGAATGTCAGGGCAGCCAAGGTACAAGTGACTTTTGTTTTCTGGTGTTCCGCTTTGGATAAAAATGCTTCACCCAAAATACTCAAGAAAAGCCTACAAAAACACCTTTGTGATCAATCTCCATGATTAAATGCATTTGTAGAAAGTAACTTTTTAAGGCTAACCAGGCATTCAGAGAGACACAAGGTGAAATCCATGCCCTCCTTAGTCTGGTGAAGATTTCCTTGACACAGAAAGGACAAATCTTCTCAGCATCCTCCTGAACCTGAGCTGAAATTATGCTCAACATATTTATGAGCAATTCAGCTCCTCATTTATAAAACCAAAAGCATATTCATGCGTGCAACACTCAGTTTTCATAGCAGAACTTGTATTTTCAAAGCTGATATTAAGACTCTGTTCAGATTCTCCAGGCCAAGTGAAAACACAGAAATAAAAAATAGGAGAACCATTCCCTTAGGTCCATATCAGCCAAGCTGGTAAGACTATTTTAGCTATAAACAAGTCACAATAACAAAAATCTCTGCAGAAATGTTATGGGGAGGTTTTTTTTAATCCCAGAACTGACATTTTTTAATCACTGTGCAAGTGTTGGATGGGTCAGTGGATGGGTGTGAGTTGAAGTCGTGGGTTCTTTGAGAAGGCAAACAAAGAATGATGAAGCTGTCAGCAAACTCATGTAAAATTCTGGGAGTTAATGGAGCTGCACTGGTTTCTACTGGGCTGGAGAAGAGGTCGCTAACGCCTCCAGCTCCTGGAGTGATCAAGGGCTGCGTTTGCATTTCAGCACCTGCTGCAAACCCAAGGATGCAGGCACAGATTTACACATTTTAGTGGCTCAGCCATGCTGATAAAACACTGCTAGAGGAGGAAACCCAACCTGAGCCAAGGCCAGCAGCACCTCTTGGCAATTGCCATCAGTTTTTGCGTCGATGCTCTGAAAAATCGCTTCGCAATCCCTGAAGGGTTGGGAATGCCCAGCTGAAGTTTGACAGAAATGGACTAAGAATTAGGAAATAAGTATAAACCCTGTGGATTATTTACATTCTAACACAGGTTCTGAGGCATCAAAGGCAGTGAAATACACAGCCCTTTATAAGACAGCAACTGCTGAAGGTTCTTTGCTGTCCCACAGCCCTGCTGGAGGGGGAAAACCAGATTAATTTGTAGCCATCATCAGATCTTCTCTTTGGGCCTCTTTTCCCTGAGAAAGGGCAAAACCAATGTTCCAGGAGTGTGGTCCCAGCACCAAGCCCTGGGATGGCTCTGCCCCTTCAGCTGATGCCTCCAGGAGTTTCCCTCCTGTGGGATGGAATTGTTCCTGCTTCCATTTTGCCTTTGGGGTTTTAAACAGATCCATCTTCTCCAAAAAATGTGATAAACTAAGCCACTCTTTGAGAGTCTTTGAAGGCATCAGGAATTATGCCTTTATTGAAACTAAATATGAATGATTTGTCCCTGCTGAATCCAGGGTACAACCTGCTACAGCATTTCTAGAAGCTTATAATTATTATTATTTCCATTCCATATGGATCTTAATTGTAAATCTGCCAATGAATTTACTTTAGCATCGCACTCACCCGCCTGGATGAGTTTGGAATTTATGATTTCAATTTTATTCCCTCCACTTTTTTTTTTTTTTTTTCTCTAGGAAATATTTGGTGTTCTTTAGTGAAAGAGCTCATGGTGAATTTACAGCCCTTCCTTCATCAATAAATTCGGAAAAATCAAATTATTGTTAGGCATAAAACCCCCAAATACTATATTATTAAAGTACTTTTTGAGACAAGGCATCATCTTGGTTTATGAGGAGTAGTTCAGTGCTAGACTGGTGTTAGAGCTTGTCTGAGACACTTGGAGTGATTATTTTTATTTAAAAGATTGAGAAGGGACAAAAGTAAGTACTGGTGAATATTTTTACTATGATAACTTGATGCTGCTTGTGTTATTTTCATGTTTAAATGTGGAGTCACTCTGAAACTACCAAAATTGAGGCTTTTTACATAAAATCTCATAATCTCTGTATGATAAAATGAACAGCAGGATGGAAATCCAGGGTAGGCTCAACAATCATCCTTTGCTTTGGTTTGGAACTTGTGGTCTGCCAGATCCATCCTAGAGCTCCCCAAGATAAACCTGTGGCTTAAAATGCAGCTGAATTTTAGGCACAGACTAAAAAGGATTTAATGGAAAAGGTTTTCCAGAATAAAAAAAAAAAAAAAAATTATTCATTTAATCATGATGAGAACCACAGTGGTGGGGAATCCATTTCCTAAACGAGTCCACAAAAGCTCAGTGGACTTAGAATTGTCAATAATCAAGAAGAAAACCAAATTTGAGGTTAAAATATAATTTAAAAATTGTTTGGAAAACAAAGGAATGATTTGTTAATTTGAGCCCTTCTGAATTTCCATCTATACAGGAAACTCTGCAAAAGACTCGAGTCCAATATCAATCCTAAGGAGATTAAATACTTAAGCATTATACTGTCCTCTAAATTAAGGAAGTTGTATAAGCTTAATTTCCAGAGGATTCTAAATGTGATTAAACAGGATATGCCATGATTAAATATCTTGCTGCTATCCATTTCTGGGTGGATTAACTCTGTTCAAATGAACTCTTCCACAATATTTGTTTCAGAAAACTCCCTGGGTGATTTTTGTGTGCGTGTGTTTTAGAAGCTTGCCTATATTTTGGTGGTTTTGCATAGAAAATAAAGAGTCTGAAGGCACACATATTGCAGGAATTTCCTGGAAGCTCAGGAGTTCTCCTCAGATTTTTGTTCCAGCCCTCTGGAAACTGTATTAGGTTAAGGGAGAATCTGAAGTTCCACCTTTTGAGGTTGCTAACACTGGATTTTCCAAGACTCACCCAATACCTGTTCAGAAAAAAACCTTCCTGAAACCTCCACCCATTGCTCCCAACTCTCACAGAACTGATTTCATTTCTTTGTGTCTGTCTCTGGCAGCTCTAAATGGGCAAAACAGTATTTTTTGTAAGAATTAAGGGGTAATTTCACCTTGCATCGAGGGCAAAAAGGTTTCTTGGTGATTTCTTTGAGTAGTTCCCTACACTTTACAAAGGTATTGAGCCTTAATTTACTCTGGGAACTGGTAAATACTGAAATATTAATTTCATGTAATTTATTGTCATGAGATTCTGAGGGATTAACTGAGGTCTCCAGTTCCTAATATTCCTTAAATAAGTGCATTTCATGGAAGTTTTCACTGACCACAATGAAGATTTCAGGAGCACTGCATTCTTTCAGAACTGCAAGAGACTGCAGAGTGGAAAAATCCTCTTTAAATAAGATTTTAAACAATATTTTTAGATTTTAACTGTTACCCAAAAGAGGCACAAGGAGTGCAGCCCTTGTGGGATTGGTTCCAACTGGTTGTGGAACTTCCCACTCCAATCCTGCAAGCTGATCTGAGCATTAAATTTCACATCTGTGAACTCTTTCTTCAGCTGCAGGTTTTTTTTTTTCCCTGGCAAACTTTCCTTTTTCTTCCTCTCACATTAGATCTGGGATTTCCTGGATGTAAAAGGGAGGTGAAAGTTCCTTAACCTGCAGCTGGCAGCAGCTAGGAAGAGTATTTGCAGGAGGATGGAGGCAAACCTGGAATAAACCACACACAGACTTTAAAAACCCCCCTGAAATCTGCATTTTGAGAGGGAGCAGCATCCCCCACAAGGATGGAGGACAAGCTCATGTCTAATTTACCACAAAAATTCAGGAAGTCTCCTGCTGTACATCAATAAGGGATGGTGTTGGCTTTTTGTCTACCTATCCTGTCCCACTGCTGCGAGTCTGAGACTTGCAGGAACCAAGGAACCATTTACCAATTTCTTTAACCTGCAAATATATTAATGCCTGCCGTTTTTATACCCTCATTATCCATTTATTGCGAGGTGAACCACTCCGAGTTCATTAGGATAAGCTGTCTGAACTATTTCTGAGCTTCTGCTGATGCTTTAATGGCTTTTGTTGAGTTCATCCATTATCCTTGGTGCTTTATAAACACGAGTTCTCTCTGTGAAACTCTCTCCTGCTCTCTCTCCCCCTGCCCTGGTGTCTCTGTGTGTGTATTTGGCTGGTTTGCCAGCTCTGCTTTCAGCTGGCCTAATGGCTGAATCAGACACAGAACCAAGGGGTGGAAGCCACAGCTTTGTTCTTCCATTTAAAGCCAGTTCAATCCGAATAAACATCAAATCTACCTGACTGCATCTGCTTGTCAAGTAGGTGAATGTCTAAAATCCAGAGCCTGCACGTATGAGCTGCTGAGATTCAAAATCAGCAATTTGGGCAACAGCCTTTAAAAAAAACTCCCTTGACACGAGGACTGCGCAACTGAACCGTGGAAAACACAGGGGGGGAAAAATTAACAATGGCAAAGAAGGAGATGCTACCACACTTAGTAACGCCCTTCACTCCCCCAGTCCTCAGCCAGCAGCAGCAGATTGCTCACAGAAATGCCATCTCATCGGAGTGAAAGTAAATAATGCTCTCTTCCCCGAGTTTCTTACCCCAAATGCCAGTGATAGGTCAGCAGCAGCAAAGTGCCCCCAGCAGCTGCTGCCAGTGAATGAAAGCTCTGTCAACAGCCAAGTTAGCACCACTGCTGATCTGATTTGGGGCGAGGCACCAGCCCTAGCCCCGAGCTGCAGGACCCAGTTTAATGTCACCACTCCAGCTCAGTCCACTGCTACAAGTTTCTCAGTACAGTACAGAACAAGCCCTGCAGAAAGGCAGTGGCAGCAGCAATCTGTCAGCTATTTACTGAGCCTTTCCCTAATTCCCTCCCTCGCTGCTGTCCCCGGCATCTGTCCCTGGAATATGGATTTGGGCTCTGCTATACCCACTGACAGGGCTTCCCTCCTTTTCTATCCTATAGAAAGAGATTTTCTCAGCTCCCTGGCTTCCTTTGCATGCTGAGCACCCCCTGATCTCCAAAAGAAATATTGAGATCAAGCTGGGGGAAAAAAAAAAAAAATCACTAAATCACTAAACTGTGTTTATTTCTGTTTCTGTGTACAAAAAGCTGCTTTTCTCAGCTGGCTTTGCAGACTTGGATGTGCAATCTGGCTCACCTGAGCACCTCATTGCTTGCATCTTCTGTGGCAGGATCAGGAAGCACATCCTCAAAATGGACATTTCATGGTGATTCAATTGAAGTTAGGAGCTGAAAGTGTTGTTTTTATGTGGAATATGCAGAGTCCTAAATAACCAAAAGGGAGATGGGGCTGATCTGAGTAAACATGATTTTTCAGCCCTTACCTAAGACAGCTGTCAAATGGCAAAAGGATCTATTGGCAATATGGCCACTGTTGAGTTAGCTACAATATTCCTCTCTCCCTATAATTTTCCTTTTCACCTGCCAAACCTACCCATTTATATGCTTATATCCTGTTATTATATAAAATCCAGATGACAAATTGTGTGTCTGCAGCCCTCTTTGTTCCCATTCTCCAGCCCAGTGAACATTCCTGGTGTACATCAGTTTTATGTGAATGCAGGATGTTTGGGGTTTGTGAAAAATGTTGCTCTGCATGATTCATTTTACTGCAGCTAATGCCAGGGTAAAAAAAAAAAAAAAATACACACAACACCTCTATTGAAAATAATGGCCTGCTTCCTGGACTTTGCACATATATTTCTCTTGTCTGCTTGTTCTTTTGTTTAAGCCACTATCCAGGTGGAATAATCAGGTCTCTGCAAGCAGGAACCTTTCAGCTCTGGCATTATAGATCATGGTTCCCAAGCATCAGTCACTGGTATCTGAGCAGGGGCTGCTTTATTTTCAGGTTCCCAAAGCTGTGCCCATCCAGGGGCTGCTGTGGAGTGCAGAGGGGGCACAGGGGTTGGAACCCTGGCTGATGAGAATTTCAGGCTTTCTGTGCTGGCAGGCACTGACCCTCAAGAGAGCACTGCATCTGACCTGAGGCCATGGAGAAGGCTTCCAAAATGGGATGACAGAGCTGGGATTGTGGGTGTGGAGTTTCAATACAAGTGTGTAACATCACATGGTGGGAAACTTAGAGTTTAAGGGTTTAGAATATAGTGATATATATATATATAAAGCAAGATGGAGGTTTTAGGGCAGCGGCTGGTCCTTCTTTTTCACCTTCTTTTCCTTCTTCTTCACCTTCTTTTCCTTCTTCTTCACCTTCTTTTCCTTCTTCTTCACCTTCTCCTCCATGGGTTTAGGTGGTTTTGTGTAATTGGATAAAAAAGTCCACATTGCAGGGCACGGGTGGTTGGTTATTGGGTTAAAAGTAAAAATAATTTAGGTGTCATTTCTTAATTGGACAGTTTACCCTCAAAAGGCCTTGCAGAGAGAGAGATGGGGCTCCATTTTTAGTTTGTTAGAGTGAAGTGCTGTAGAACTCGGGGTTTGTGAGACTGAAACATAGATGAGAACTAACAACCATCTGAGTCCAAACAAGAAACACCACCTCACACATTTAATCCTGACCTTGGAAGAAAAAAAAGGCAAAGGATCAGCACACAGGGTGGGCTCTGAGAAGGAGGCAGGGCAGGGACCTTGCAGTTCATCCCCTCTCAGTGCCAAGGGAGGTGCTGGTGCCCTCAGCCTGAGCTCACCCACAGCAGAAGCTGTAAAAAATCAGAGATGAAACCTTGGTTCCACTCGCATCAGGCGTAAAACTCTCATTGACTCCAGCGGGGCCAGGATTTTATTCCTGATATGAATTTTCTCTGTCAGACAATTTAGAGATGCTTTTACGAGGAAAGGAATCTCGCCATCTAAAATAGCATGTTTGCAATTCTGGAAATGTCTGACATATGTTTTAGGAGTGTGTCATATTTCCTAGCAGGAGACTTTACGATCCCATCGCTTTGTTGGGAGATACCTTCACAGGGGCTGTGATAAAGCAGCTGAGATATTCTGTGATGCTGCTGGAGGTCATTTTAAAGTTACAGCTTTTTTCTTTTTTAGCCAACTTCCTAAACCTCACTGTGGTGTTAAAGTACAAAAAAAAAAAAAAAAGAAAAAAAAAGAAAAAAAAAAAAGTATAATTGTTGGTGTTTTACTTTGGGCCTCTTTCAGTCAGATTTGGTGCTGAGAGAAGCTCTACTTGGCTTTTTCACTTTCATAGAGTTCCAGAATTGTTTGGGTTGGAAATGGAATGAAAGATCTTGTTTTAACCCTTTGCCATGGCAGGGACACCTCCCACTGTCCCAGGTTGCTCCAAGCCCCAGTGTCCAGCCTGGCCTTGGAAATTCCAAGGATTCAGGGGCAGCCCCAGCTGCTCTGGGAATCTATGCCAGGACCTCACCACCCTCCCAGAGAACAATTCCCTCCCAATATCCCACCTAAACCTACTTTCATTCAGTTTGAAGCCATTTTCCCTTGTCCTGTCACTACAATGCCTGCTGATTTTTTGTGAACTTATTTTACTTTATTACTTCAATAACACACCAAAGACCTGATCCAAAATCCTTTCCAAGCAGTGCATGGATTTCCCTTTGCTTTCAGAGGAGCCTGAATCATTAACAGGAAGAATAAATGCTTTTTTATTTTTGTTTGCAAGTACCACAAACATTCGAGTGCTCCCACATCTTTGTCTGTAATTGAAAAGAACCCACTTTACATCAGCTTTGTTCCTTTGCTGAAGTTCCCCTGTCGTGTTCCAAGAGTGCAGTTATCAGCAGAATCCCATGCAGGATTTTGTGGGAACACGGTGCCTATCTCGTGTCACTGCTCTCAGTGAGTTTAGCACAAAATATAACCCTATTAAAATTACAATGCATTTATCACCTCGCTCCCTTCAAAGAACTCACGAGCTGCAAAGAATTTAATTAAAACATGATGATTTAATAGGCAGGCTCCATCTATTGTTTACTCAGGAGGTTGAGATTCTGTTTAAAATTAGGTCCCAAATTTAATTTAGGCTTCCACCAACCTTGTCACAGAAATGAGACTCCTGGAGAAGTTGCAGACAGTGAGAGCATTGCACAGAATAGTTTGGGAACTTGAAGATGATGGGGTTTGTATTTCTTTCCTATGAGGATCATGAGGAAAAAAGAAGGCTCTGAGGAACAAAGTGCTTTTTTTATAGGATCATGGAGTGGTTTGTGCAGGAAGGGAACTTAAATCTCCTCTCATTACACCCCTTGCCACTTTCCACTATCCCAGGTTGCTCCAAACCCCATCCTTCCTGCACCCAAGGATTCACAAAGATATTTTCTCACCTGCTCATCATCACCAGGTTGGTATAACCCTGTCCACAGTCCCATTTCCCTAATTTCATTTATCAGTCTTGCAAAGCAGCCAGGATGGGGCAGCCAGGCCTGTAGGATGGCACAGGGTTTGGGGACAGCACGTTTCACACTCTCCCTCTTTCCCAGGCAAATCTGTCTTGATCCAGATGGGTCTTGGTGTGACTCAAGCAAGATCTTGTACAAGACTTCTATAAAGAGAGGGGGGAAAAAAGTACAAATCCTGCCACAAAATGCATGATTTAATGTGTATATATAAGAAAAGGCACGGTGCCAGATTCTCAGTTTCTGTCACAGTTTTAATGAAAAGTGATTTCAGCATTTGAAAAACCTCAAAAGCTGTCCCAGCCAAATGCCATGTTTCTATATATTCTGAGCTATACATCTGAAATTGAGTAGGATAGTCCTTACATCAATTGATAAAAGCAGCATTTAATAACTCCTCACTACGACATTAATTCTTATTTATTGTAGCTATACAACGAAACATTTTAGGGAAATTTCCTCTATGTAGCAAAATGATCCATGGGAAAAAGATCTTAATTCAGTTTCTCTGCACAAACCCATCGTGTACTCCCTGCTAATGCACTGCAATCTTAATTCAGTGGATCCAGCAATCTGCTTGGATAGTCAGGACATGTGTTTTCTCATCAGAGAGCTTGGCTTTACCAGCCATACCTTGACTCTGAGCAGAAAATTGGAGCTGCAATGCCTGCTGTGTTCTGCATATCAGTAACCCAGATCATTCCAATTCCCAGCTCTGCAGCCACCGTGGTGGCTTTGGAAAATTGAGGATCCTGCCCCTGCCCAGGGAGCAGGGGGGGCTCTGGGCTGGCACACCTGGGCTGTGCAGTGCTCCTGGGGGCTGTGCAGTGCTCCTGGTGTGGACATGCCCCCATTTGGGGCTGTCTTTGGGGTAAAAGACTCTTTTTCCATGTTCAAAAGGCTCCACTCCTATTTTTTGTCCATGAGCTTGGCTGGTGACCCCACAGCCACCAACCCAAGCAGCTGCTCCTGAGCACCACATCCTGCCCAGGTACCTTCCACACCCCCAGGCTCAGATCTCCAATTTCCTGTCACCAGCAGGTTTTTTACCACTGTCTGTAGGGTTTAATTGTGATTTTAGCAGAGCTTGGCCTGGTGCTGCTGCCTCAGCCTTGCTGGGCCCTGCTCTGCTGAGAACTGCAGCCTGTTCCTGCTGAGCAGAGCCATAAATTATTGACTTTGCCTTCATATAGCAACTTATTGACTACAGCATTGTAAAGTACCCTATTAATGTTTTAAGCATTTCGCTTTATTTTAATACAAGTAAATTATTTAGGAAATGTTAAAATGCTTTATGCTTCGACTAATGAGAGTGAAAAGTGTACACAGCATCTTATTTTAATTGGATGTTTACCCTATCCTGTAGAAATCAGGCATTTATTATTTCATCCTTAATTAACTGTGCGTGCAATCCCTGATGGATACACGTTCAGTTTCTTCCACATGATCGAGTAATTAGAGGCATAAATGTGCAGATTATTTTTATTGGGAAATATGGAGTAATTCTGGTTTTCAGTTTCCTTGGCTGCCCTGTAAAGAAGCAGTTACTCCACACAGGGATGTGTTGGTTGCCTAAATTAATGCAAGTGCAGCACATGAAATTTGGGGTAATGTAAATTGATTGGAGAGGTGCAAAACCCAGCCAGCCTGAAATGAGGGATGTCTTTGAGCCTCTCTTTTATCTTTGTTAGCACAGCAATAGTCTGCAAGATCATTTCTGTCATGTCATAGTGCATTAGAGTCATTTTTAGGAATATTGCAGAGTTGTGTTGTGGAAGGAACGTTTATGGTGTTTCTAAATTCTCCTGATTGCTCTTTGGATGGGGATGTGGAACATCCACTTTTGTTCTAAACTGTGTCCTTGCATGACAAACAGGACATACAGGGGTGGGATAAAGGGCCTAGCAGTACACTTTTCAATTTTGTTTTATCCCCCACCTCGCCACTGGAGGTTTTCTTTAGAGAAATCAGACTTAAACTTGTGAAAAAACATCAGAATCACTAAAAAAATTACCCCTTACCCTACTCTGAGGAGGAAGCAGCTCATGGCTTGAGGCAAAACTCACTTTTAGCTCGATTTTGTTGTTGTTTCTCTTCCCCCTGTTTCTATTTTGTGTCATAGCTCTGAAAAGTCCTGATTAACAGAGATTTAAGCTGATGCCTGATGCTGAGCCAGTCTGGGAGTGGGGAGCAGCTGAGTGCTGGGAGTGTTTGAGGCCAGGCCTTTGACAGACAAGCCCTGTAATGTGCTGTAATGTTGTACCACAGCAAAGGAGCCTTGGCTGATGACTTCAGGAAAAACAGAGCTATAAAAGAGCAGGCAGCAGATTCCTCCTTATGTATATTTGATCAGCCAGCTGTTGTGGCTGAGCTTTCTTACAGTGGTCATGTTTTTCTTCTAAAATAAAACACTGCAGCCTTCAGCTGGAGCAGAGGCTGATCAGCAAGAGCAGGTGGAAAAAGGAAAGGAAAGGAAAGGAAAGGAAAGGAAAGGAAAGGAAAGGAAAGGAAAGGAAAGGAAAGGAAAGGAAAGGAAAGGAAAGGAAAGGAAAGGAAAGGGGAAAGGAAAGGGGAAAAGTAATGGGAAGGTGTCAGTGGGGCAGAACTGCTGAGGATTGTGAGGATGAGGATGGCAGAAAACTTCCACAGAAAACCAGTGATGGTCCATGCAATGAGGATGGAGTTGCTGTGGATTTGTATTTGAATAGAATTGTAATTGATTTCCAGGCTGGTTTGGGCTGGAAGGGACCTTGAAGCTCATCCCATCCCACCCCTGCCATGGCAGGGACACCTCCCACTATCCCAGGCTGCTCCAGCCTGGCCTTGGACACTTCCAGGCAGCCCCAGCTGCTCTGGGCACCCTGTGCCAGGGCCTCCTCGCCCTAACAGGGAACAATTCCTCCCCAGTATCCCATCTAAACCTATTTTTTCCCAGTGGGAGCCATTCCCTGTGTCCTGTCCCTCCAGGCCTTGTCCCCAGTCCCTCTCCAGCTCTCCTGGAGCCCCTTTAGGCCCTGGAAGGGGCTCTGAGCTCTCCCTGGCACCTTCTCCCCACCAGAGGAACATTCCCAGCTCTTCCAGTCTGGCTCCAGGGCAGAGGGGCTCTTGTCTGAACATCAAAACCAGCAGGGATAAAGCAAAGTGCTCTAATTTTCCAGCCATCCCCACCAGATCACTGCGTGCCAGGCCCTGCTCAGGGGAAGTGGAGGTCAAGGCAGTGACAGGAATTCCACAATGCTGGGTTACAGAAATTAAAACAAATGAGTTTTGCCCAGCCTGCAATACCACAGCAATCTTCTTCACACCATCCTTTTAAGGAGTTATCACAGAGGCTCCATGAAACAATTACCAGAGTGCAAACAAACCCCATCAGTGATGAGCTAATTCCCCTCCAGGCTCCTGAACTTTTGGGTTGCCTTTGGGGTGCAAAATTGAGGCTTGGGAGTGATTACTGATGCACCTTTCACTTGTGTGAAAATTGTAAATGCACCACTTCTTGTCTGTCTGTAACCAATTCTGTCCCCATGGTAGCTGGGTTTTAGAAGTTTCCCAGATATTTCCAAATATTCTACTTTTTCTTTTCTGTGGAAAAACACATTTCTCCTTATGAGCAGTTATGAAATATGCTATTAGCCCAGATAGCATTGTTGGCAATAAGGCCTCCTGCTGAGCTTTCAGCACGAGTTTGATAGGAAGAAATGCATCCCTGTGATAAAGACTAAAATAAAAAAGCTACATGGAGTGTTTAGCTCAGAAAGAGAGGACAGATATTTCAGTGCTAGCGACCTGTTTGTTCCAGAGGTAAAGCTGGAAAAATCCTGCACTAAACACTGGTGCTGTGGGATAAACCTGGCTGCTCATTTCGTGCCTTGGAGCAGGAGAAAAGGGTGGTTTTGTGAGGCCTGTCTTAGGAGAGGATGAAGTAAGAATGTTTTCAATTTAATACTAGACTCAAAGAGGGGAGATTTAGGTTGGATGTTAGGAAGGAATTGCTCCCTGGGAGGATGGAATTCCCAGAGCAGCTGGGACTGCCCCTGCATCCCTGGAAGTGTCCAAGGCCAGGTTGGACACTGGAGTTGGGGCTTGGAGCACCTGGGACAGTGGGAGGTGTCCCTGCCATGGCAGGGGATGATCTTTAGGATCCAACCCACATCAGTCTGAGATTCTATAGCATTTCTGCTTATTTTGTTTGCATTTCAGGACTTTTGATCCCTCTTGTGCCTCTGGATTCATTGCTTCCCTGCCTCTGCACATTCTGTGGGTAAATCAGCCTGAAAATGCATTAATTGTGCATGAACCCTTCCCGTGGCCCTTCCCACCCCACTGTTTTCCTGTTGTGCAAGAGGCAGGGAGACATCCAGATTTCAGTGTCATTCCTAACTCATTTTTATGCCCTTGTAAAGCTGCTGAAGGATAAAGAATCACAGCTCTGTTCTGCTGTATTAGCCCTTTGCAGGCAGCTCCTCCAAGCAGCATTCCATGCTATAGATATCATGGAAAAGGTGCCAAGAGGAAAGCTGTTCCTCTTTACAGATGGAAATAAAAGTCATGCTCAGCTGGGATGAGCTCATCTCTCCTGTTCTGTTTTGTTGGGGTTCCCCCCCACCACCAAAAATGTAGGTTTATTGTTTGAACTCTGTTCCAGACCTGAGCTCCTTTCCTCCTGATCCACAAAATAACATCCCAGGAGTTCTGTGTGGCCAAAACTTTTCCTGATCTCACCCAGGCAACTTCTCAAAGAGCTTTCCTGTTTGTTTTCAGAAATACTGAAAAATGGAGACATAAAGAAAAGAACATATTAGCTATTTTTATCACTCAAGCCATTTCAGTCCAAACTGACTTTTTGGAGATGAAAACCCAGCAACTGAGATACAGATGGATAAGGAAAAGAAACTATCCCCCAGCAATTCTTTATGTATTGAGATGTCAACAGGTTTATCATCCCTGCTGGGGATGGAGTGCCCTGAAATAAGAAGGGAAAAGGGTTCCCCCAAAGAGGCACAGAATTATGGCTGAGATACTTCATCAAGATCACGGGAAATGCAGGCAGAGGGGTCTCATAAAGCCATTTGTTTCATATCCCAGAGATAGGATTAACCACATCATCCCCATCCTTAGAAATTTCCACTGGTAGAGATACCACAGCTTGAGAATGGAAATATTATATTGCTTAATGGGTTTTCCTGGTAAAATAACTTTTTTTTTCTTTTCCTTTTGTTCATCCTTCATCTTTCTCCAGATATTTCTGTGGCAGAGTGACGAAGAATTTGTCTTTGAAGTCTGCCAGTGCCTTAAGTCTGTTCTTCCTTATTTACACCCCAGAAAGACCAGGTTTCTAGTTAGAAATGCCATTTTAGATTGATAAAATTGGTCAAACCCTCCATTGTGGATTGCATTTTTTACTGTTTTCTTATAGGTGCTTTTATACATAAACCAAAAAAAAAAAAGGAGAAAAAAAAAAAAAGAAGGGGACATACACATTATTTATAGCAACATAAATACACAAAGGTTTAATTATTTATAATGGTGAAGACACCCAATTCTGTTCATTATAATGTCATTTTCAGGAGCTATTTTTTACATCAGCCATATGGAGCTGTGAGGGATGGCTGAGCTGGCTGCCTTGTTCACAGTTTACCATGGAAGTGCTGCAGATTCTGGATTTTACAGAAATAAAAGATCCCTCTGGGTGGAGGCAGGGCAGAGCTGCTGGCTGGTGCCCTCCTGGGTGCCCCTTTGGGCAGGACACAGAGGGAAGGAGAACAAGGATGGATGAGACAGAGGGAAAAACCCCTGGGAAGGGCTCGGGGTGTGCTGGCAGGAGGGAGGAGGTTGGTGCAGATGTGGCAGAAGCAGGCTGGGGTTTGCAGAGCCTGGGATGGGTTCTGGGAGCTGGCTGGAGCCAGAAGCTGTGAAACTGCTGGATGGCAAGGCAGGGATGCAGGGAACCAGCAGAACCTCCCTCAGCACTCTGGGCTTTCCTGGATGCCTCAGGTTTGAGCTTTTCTATTTTTCACATTCTGTGCTGCTTCAGGGTGTAAGTTTAGGCTGCATACCAGGGGATGCTGAGCTCTCTGCACAGAGCAGGGAGACAAAACAATTCCTGCTCCAGCTGGGCACCAAGGACAAATGATCCAAACCTCAGGCCCAAGAGCACAACCAAGGTGGGCTGGAGAGAGAAAAACAAGCAGGGTGGGGCTGCCTGGGCTAAAGCTGGAATGGGACAATGAACTCCAAGGTGCAAATGGAGCAGAACTGATCCCAGTGAGAGCCCCCATGAGCAGTTGTCCATTTTTGTGACCATTTTGGGTTGTGCTGCCCAAGGTGGATCCATTGAGGCTTCTTAATAAATCCCTGCTTTGTTCTTTACCTCCGTCCAGCCTCTGTTCTAGGGCAGCCTGCACAAGGCATGATCCTCAGTTCTAGAACTCCTGGCTGCTCTCAGGAAAATAACCCATTCAACACTTCTGTGCCCCTCAGCACCCTGAGCATTTATCAGGGATCTCTCCGGAGCTGTTCCCCTCTGAACACCTGATAAATGCCACCATTATCACCTCGCCTCCCCTCCCTGTGTCCCCCACAAATCACGGTGGCATGAGCCAGCCCAGCCCAGCGCCCTGCTCACCCCGGGGCTCAGCAGCTCGGGGATGAGGGATTTGGGTGATCACATGCAAAGAAAACCCTAATCCAGCATCTCCCAAATTACCGGGGGGTGATGGATGGGCGTTTGTGAGAGCTGGAAGGGAAATGCTGCCTGCTGTGTCCTCTGAGCTGTTTGCTTCTCTCTGAGATGGCCAGAAGCAGGAAGAGCATAAAAGGGACAATCCTTTAGCTCTGAAAAATGGAGCAGCAAGGAATGCTCTCAGGCAGAATTTAGGATGTGGGGCTGTGCAGCATCTTCTTTCCCTCTCAGCTGTCCTGCCCAGGAACTTGTCAAGAGCTCTGCTCATTTGTTGTGATAAAGAAGGGGTTTTTTTTTTGCCTTTCTTTTCAAGCACAGCATTTCACATTAACCTAAAGATTCTATGATCATATAATTGCATAAGCTTTTCTAATTAAATCACAGAATCAACAGAATATCCTGAGTTGGAAGGGACCCACAAGGATCATCAATCCAGCTCCTGGCCCTGCACAGACACCCCAACAATCCCACCCTGTCCCCAAGAGCGTTGTCCACTGCTCAGACAGCCCTGAGCCCATTCCCTGGGGAGCACCCTCTGGGGGAAGATTCCCTAAAATCCAACCTAAACCTGCCCTGGCACATCTCCAGCTGCTCCCTCTGTCCTGTCCCTGGTCACCACAGAGCAGAAATCAGTGTCAGTGCCTGCCCCTGCCCTCGGGAGAAGCTGGAACTGCAGTGAATTTCCCCTCCAGTCTCCTTTTCCCCAGCTGGACAGACCAAGTGCCCTCAGACCACACCACAGGTAGGGTTTTCCTCCTCACAAGGTTTTCCCAGGAAGAAACATCACTCCACAGCCTGCTCACCTTGCCAACACTTTGTGTTTTAATGTGGAAAAGGTGGTTCTGGCTGCCCAGGCGAGATGAGACCGATCCCAGCACGATCCTCACAAACCACAGACCTTGGTTCCAGGGTGAAGGTTCTTCCTCCCCATTCTCCTTGCCCTTGGGGGTGGCTGCGAGTGCCCCCAAGGCTGGAGCTGTCCCCAGGGTGGGACACACCACACCTTCCCCTCAGGGCAGCCTTTGGGAGCCCTGAACTGGTTTGAACACAGTCTGTGCATCCCCTTTGAAGGAGAAAACGCCTCAGAGCGTGTTTTACACGGCGAGCAGAGCCGAGAGCAGACACAGCTCCAGACGAAGGAAATGAGTGCTTTGTTTATGACAGATTTCTGTTTTTACTCCCAAGGTTCAGGAGTAAATTACTACAAAAATGCAGACGGAACCTGCGATGTTTGGCTCGGCATTATTCATCCAGCAATCTGGGAGCTGCAGATCAGCGTGTGAGAGACAGCAGCTGAAATATGGGGCTGCTCCAGCCTCTTCTGCACTGGTGTAAATCAAGAGTAACTCTCAGAGAAACCAATGGAGCGTAAAATTGGTGTAAGTGAGAATCAGTACTATCTCCTGTACCTATACGTCAGGGAATCTATTTGTTTAAAGTGTTTATAGACCCTGCTAGCATAAATAGCTTATTTTCTTACACATTAAAAAGATCAAAGGTAGCCAGAGTAATTTTCTAGCACGAGTAAAACAAACATGTATATTTATTGCCACATAACTTGCAGGAGTCACACTCTCGTTGAGTCTGAAGCCAAAAATAGTGATTGATTTTTCTTTTTTTTTTTATTTTTTTTTCCTGAGTTTAATAAAAGGCATGGCGGCGCTCTGTGAAAACACGCATTCATTTCATTTGATTGGCACCTTCAATTTTGGATGTATATCCTAACTAATGGGATGAATGTTGCAGTGCACGAATCAATTATATTTGTTCAGTTGTCAGGTTGGTAAAGTGAGAAGTGTTTAAATTATATATCATCCAGCTGTCTATACATTAGGCTGTCTTTACAGACAATACTATCATCAATACATTTGTTTTAATGAGGAGCTTATCAGCATCCCCAGCTCATCTCTCAGCCACTGCTATTTAGGGAAGCAATGGAGTTTCAGCCCCAAAATAAAATATTTCTCACTTCAACACCAGCAGAATACAGCTGATGAAGAAAGATTTGCTGCTGTAATTAACATCACTTATCATTATTGAAATCACTGGTTTACAGCCCTTACTATTTATAATATTTTCACAGAGTATTTTGCTGTGGATTTTAGGCAATATTCTCAAAATACTCAAGTCTTAATGCTGGTTAATCTCTAAAATTATTTTAGTGTGGACTTAAAGCACCCAAGCAATCATTTTGAGACTGTAATTCAGCAAAGGAATGGCCCTTTGAGGAATCAGGACTAGGAACAATATTGCAGACTTCTATTTGCTACAATTTTCCCCTTTCTTGACCTTTCCTATAATTCAGTAACTTGATATTTATTAAGTTTTTTGAAAGAATTATCTGTTGAAGCAAGAATTGGCAGCAAAACTCATTAGACAAACAAAGAATCCATGTTTCCTTATAAAAAGGGAAATGATTAATCAAGTGGGTTTTTGTATTCAATGTTTTTATTAATTATCAATTATGTATTCGATGTTTTTATTAATTATCTAAATGGTTAAGTGCAAAACTTCCAAATTGTTGAATTTGGAAGAACTGGGGCTACTTTGAAGGATAAAAGTTGAATTTCAGATTACCTTGATTTCATACTCGCCTGTGCAGCCTTAATTTTCTGAAATTGTATTATGGCCTGTATGTACTTAATACATTTCCATATTTCTCTTTGCAGATTACATTGACCATTTGTATTATGCAAATAATGAAAATGGCAAAAACACTGCCAATCAGCCCAAGAAATATTTTCAAGAAGCTGGGTAAGTTCTCAGTTTTGTTATTAGAGTTACTTCAGATTTTAAGAGGATTTAAAGAACTGAATTTGATAGAAAAAGGGTGAATTTTTGTTTGGAAAGAGTTTGAAAACTCTGTTAGAAGCTGGAACTAGATGGTCTTTAAGGTCCCTCCCACCTTTATCAGTTAGCACTTATAATTCACAGATCACAGAGCACGGATTGCTCCTAAAAGATCAGGAAACAAGAAAGGAAATGAACATTCTCTTAGTGCTCAGGCTGGAGCTGTGTCCACTTTTTTCAGCCCCTGTCACCATCCCTCTGTCCCTGTCACTAAATCCACCCTGACCATTCAGTGGAGCTTCTGACAGTGGGGCTGAAATAGGATAATTCCTGGACTATAAACTTTCCTGCTTCTGGCTGCTAGCCAGCCTCTAATTCCAGCAGCAAAGAGGGATATTCCCATGGGAGCACGTTCTCCTGGCACTGCATTTTCCCAGGTTTTGGTCTGGTCTCTGCCACAGAGAGGGCAGGAGGTGGGGGAGGTCAGACCCTTGGCAGTTCCTGTGCTCTGAGCCACATCCAGAGCCCTTTCTCCAGCTGGAAAACAGCTGCACTGTGGGTTCAGGGATCCCCAGCAGCACCCAGGTGTGGGAAATGGATTTGGAGAAAATTCTGAAAGCCTGACAGAAGGCTCACACAGTGGGCATCTGCATGCAAACACTGAGATAAGAAATGCTGACTTAGAAATGCCAGGGAATAGGATGGACATTACTGAGAAAGAAATGGAACTAGAAACAAGTTTCAAAGGGTGGCCTTACAAATAACTCTAGATACTTTGGAGAAATACAACATGCATTGTAGTAGGACCCATGAGGGGTAGTTTTAGATGATTGGCTTTAAGGCAATTACAAAATAGTGTGGCAAAAGCTGATAAACCAAGAAACACTTACAATGTGTTGTAATTAGGAAATAGTTGGCTTCTGATTGTGATGGCGTGAATTATAACATCTGTATTGTCTCACCCTTCTCATGAGACTGAAAATGGAATAAAACTTTGTGTAACACCTCTCATTGCCCCATCTCTGGGTCAGAAAAGAGCTTAACCCAACCCCCAGATCTGCTCACAGGGATGGGGATGGGGATGGGGATGGGGATGGGATTGGGGATGGGATTGGGACAGGCTGGGATGGGGATGGGGACCCAGCCCTGCCTCCCTGGCACTGGATTCTTTCAGCTCCTCATAAACACAGCATCAAGTGGGACCTGTGCTCTCTGTTCCCTGGGGATCAGCTGCTTGCCAGGGAGCTCAGGGCAGGGGTGCCCGTGGTGCTGTGCCACCAGCCACTCGTTTGAGCTCTGCTGGAAGTCTGAGGAAATGTTCTTTTCTGAGGCACGGGCTGGTGTCTGAACTCAGCCTGCTCCGTGGCTGGGAATGTTAATTCACACACGTGAGGGACTTCTGTGACTGATTCAAAGCCTTTCCTAAACCTGCAGGTGCCCAAGAGAACTGAAGTGATGTTTGTGGAGAAGAAAATATGCAGGAATTATGCTGGAAATGCCTTTTTTTGTAACACTGACACTTTTTCACTTTGGGAACTCGCAAATGGAAGAGGAACGTTCATCTGTCTTGAGGTTGAGGAGTTTTTTCACTTGTGTGATGGTCTTGACAGTATTCTCAGGGTACTAATTTGTTATTTTTAATGATAATTCTCTGTCCACATGAGAACAGGCATAGATCACACCCAGCCACACACACACACTGCACTCGCCTGCATCAAATATTTATGCATCATTATTGGCATTAGGGATATCTGAAACCCAAATTTGTAGGAGGCAATTTTGTAGAAAATGAAATTATGGAATATTTATTCACCCAGTAAGCTGCCCTGAGCCCGTGTCTCCTGCAGAATTAGGGAGTTATTTATTTATGAGCTGCTCTCCTGCTCTCTCCCTCAAAGAGAACCCAGGTTGAGCAGGATGTTTGTTTACAAATTGGCCAGAGAGAGCATTGTTCTCGGCTTGATTTGTAATGACTAACGAGCAACATTATTTTTAATCACAGCTTTTCCAGCCTGCCACGCTGACAGGCACGTCCTGCCTGTGCTCCACTCTCCGTGGCACACCACAGGCAGGCTGGGGGTGCTAACGAGGGAACAAAAGCACAAAAAGGGAGGAAGATCAGTGTGCCAGGAGAGAAAAAGGCTTTTAAGGGTGTGTTTTTAGTGTGTGTGTCTGTGTGCAGCAAATGTGGGTCCTCAGGTCGGGCTGCGGAAGGAAATCAGTTTGTCTGTGCTAATGAATCAAAGCCTGGCAGTCACCAGGGGTAAATAGAGCATGAGATCCCGGCATGGGGAGTTCTGCAGGACGGCTCTGGAGACACCCCTGCCTCTACAACAGGCAAGGCTGGAAGCAAATTGACGTTGACAAAGCTTTTAAGATTCCTCTCCCCGTGGGCTGGTAGCTCGATGCGACAGATGCTCGTTGCTTCTGCCACCTTCTGCACAGAGAGCCTGGCTGTGACCCCTTCCTCTGCATCCCAGGGGATCCCAGGGGTGCCTGGAGAGCTGCCTGGAACAGAAAATGGGCAGAGTTAAAGGAGTAAAGTAGGGATTTGTTAAAAGACCTTCAAAGGATGCGCCTTGGGCAGCGCAAGAGCCCAGCCATGGCTACACCCAAGATGGACCCAAGATGAACCCCAAGTCATGAGTTTTCCCACTTTTATAAGTTCTGGTCCATTTCCATATTGGGGTTCATTGCCCAGTTCCAGCTCCAGGTTATCCAGTCCCACCCTCCCAGGCTGCTCTCCTCCATTCCCTGTTGTTTGCACTTTTTGGGCTGAAGCTGCAGTGCTGTCCTTGGTTCTGGGGCTGGAAAAGGATTGTTCTGTGTGCCTGAGCTGGGAGGAGAGCTGCTGGCACTTGGTATGGAGTTCAGAGTCACACACCAATGCAGTGCAGAGTCTGGAACACATGAAAGCTCAAACTGAAGGCATCACCAGGAGCTCTCCTGCCTGAGGATGGCACTGATTTTCACAGAATTCCCAAACCAGCCACCTCAAGGAGCTCTGCAACCTCCTGTTTCCCTCCCTGGAATTTGGAAAGAGCAAAACTGACTTCATCTCCCAAGTCCAAAAATGGAATTTTGAAGGTGTTAAATGGGAGAGGACAGGGCAGAACAAGGGTGTCAAAACACATCCTCAGCAGTCCAAGTGCCACACTGGGCTTGTCCCCTGCCTGTGTGTGTGTCCCCATGTCCCCTGCCTGGCTGTGCAGGCTCAGGGCTCTCCTCATGTGACCCTCAAAGCATTATTATTTCCCTAATAACAATATCCAGATCTATACACACCTTTATTCCTTGATAAACCCGTGTTTGAGTTGATCATTAGGGTGGTTTCTCTAACACCCAGATAACAAAGCCCTTCCAAAGGAGCTGTTTTGGCTTGAAAGTGCTTTTTATCCACTTTTTCCTGGTAACAAAGAGCCTCTTTAAAGTGGAGATGACTCTGATAGCACCGGAGATATTAACACATGTTGTTGCCGCAACCCCTTTAACACCTCCAGGAATTTAATTTTAATTAATTACTTTGTAGTGAGAAGGGAGAAAGTGAGAAACGGATCACCTGCTTTTCTGGGGAGGAAAAGCAAAGTTCGAGGCTTCTCGAAAGACTTAGTGAAAGGGAAAACAAGACTGCTACATTTTCTGCTTCTGATTTAAGGCTGGGAGATACTTTGCATCACATTATCAGCTCATTTTTGCATTTTAATCTCCATAAATCCCAGCGGCATGTGCCAAGTGCTGCGAGGAACGTGCTCCTCTGCTGCCACTTCTCTGACCATGGATTACAGGAGAGACTCCCTGCTCTGGCAGCAAACCAGGAATATGGAATAATGACACGGGATTTAGCCAGCAGCCCTCACAAGGCAAAATTAAAGGTGTACCAGCTAAAAACACAGAGTTTAAATGGACTGGGTGTCCTCTTTTTGGAAGTGCTTGGGCAGCTTTCATGGAGGAGGACTGTAATGGCTTTTGACACGTGTTAATGGTGTGTGTCACGTTCTTTATCTTTTCATAAGGACATGGCTAATTTCTGATGGCATGTGTCACATTGCATATGTTGGTGAAATATAGGTCACAAGCTAAAAATATGCACAATATTAACAAAATCTATAGGATAACAACAGCATAGATGTCCCTTATCGCAGCAGCCACGGCTGATCAGAAATCTGACTCTGGGAAAATGTTTTTTAGGCTCTGTCTTAGAAGATGTTGCTGAAAAGCGAGGCTTTGGTGGAGCTGCTGCTGAGGAGAAGGAGGAATTCTGTCTCTCTGGGGACATTCCTAGAGATGGTGGCAGAAAGCTGAGAAATGCTGATCTGTGCACGTGGCAGTCGCTGATTTATGAGGTTTGGCAAAGCTGGGAGCAGCTCCTGGGGGAAGGGTGGTGGGAGAGCCCCGTTTGGGGCTATCATTGGGAAAAGGCTGCTGGGCATTATCCTGCCCTCCTGCCACCCCGAGGGCTCACTGGCACCGTTCTTCTCCTCCAGGGAGGAGCACCAGTGGAAGCACCCACTCTCCAGGTCCTACAGCTCTGTGACACAGAGCCAGAGCTGCTGGAGAGGCAGTAGGCGACTGTCCCTGGGCTTGTTGTCCCTTTAATTAATTAATTTTTGTGATTAATTAATTTTTGCTTTCCTGACCAATTAATTTTTGCCTTCCTGACAGTGCTCAAGTACCTTCAAGTGAGTCTTACAGTGCCCTGTCCAGATTCTTTCAACATTCCAATTTCATGCTTTGCCTCAACAGCCAAATCTGACAGCACATCTTGATCTTGAGGCGTTTTCCTTTGCAAAAAAAAAAAAAAAAAAAAAAAAAAAAAAAAAAAAAAAAAAAAAAAAAATTGACAGAAGCAGTAAATGAATTTTAAACAGTCATCAGACAGAAGTAAATTAAGTTATGGGCAGGATGATGGCCACATATCTTTTAATAAGACATTATCTGATATTCTCATTAGAGAAAGCTCATGTTTACTTTCCTTTTGCCAGCTAGAAAACAAGGCCGTGCTGCTTTTCTAGCATTTGAATGCTGCTCTGGTCTTCCACAACTGCTTTTATTGTAATCAAATAAAACTTCTCCAGGTCAAGCTGTGGGACTGGCGTGAGCTGAGTGATGCTGTCAGTGTGTGTGGGATGGAAATGGGAGCACAGCTTGCTTTTCCTGGCTAAGGAGAATTAGATACCCTAATGGACTGACGAGTGTTACCGAGAAATGAATATGAAAAATAGATAAAGTCAGCTCTAAAAGCCAGGTGATGGAGATCTGGAGATGGAGAGAGACAGAATATGTGCATGTCCAGTGCAGCCAAGCTTTGAGTGAAGGAAATATGAGAAGAGCTTGGAAGGAAAACCATTTCATCCCAGTCAGAGCCCATCTAATCCCACTTTAATTTGATGGTCAACAATTGGAAATGAAATGGGGGGCCTTGCAAGCAGCTGAGCTTTCAAAGGGCTTCTACATTTTCACCTTGATTTCACCAGAAATGAGGCATCAGGGAAGAAAAGAAAGTTCATCTCAGCCAAGACACTTCCTGAACTTGGTTATTTTACTCCAAAAGAATTTTTAAGTCATAAATCCCTTAAATTACAGCCCTCCTCATGTCTGACCTGCTTCTGCCTGTGCCTGCACCACCTCAGCTCTGGCCAACACCTCCTGCTTTGCTCCTGCTGATAATTTTTCTGGGTATTGCAATTTATATTACAATTTTTCCAGGGATTAGGCTTTGCTCTCTCACCCACCAGCTCCACCAGAGGTGCTCCAGCATTCCCTCCCTGCTCCCTCCCCCTCTGCCAGCCCCTCCTGTGGGAAAAGCCCATTTTTCCAGGAGAGTTTACCAGCTTTTGAGAGGGGAATTGCTGGCTGAGGGCTGCTGCACCAAAGGCAATTAGAGTCTGCAGCATTTGCATGAAACAGACTCCATAATCCTCCCTAAAATGAAGATGTCACTTAGAACAGCCCGTGAGGATGCTGAGCCACAGGAAGCATGACAATAGATAATTCCAAATCCAGCCAAGCTTGAAGGAGGGGTGTTCTCCACCTTCCCTGAAGTTCAGGAAAAAAAAGAGCTGTAAAATCTCCTCACCTGAGCAAACAACCCTCACTTCACTCTGGGCTAGCCTCAGTTTTTCACACCACTTATGAGAGAACATTTTGTTCAGCTTGGGAGACAACAATTATTAACCTGCTAATAATGAAGAGAGAGAAGATACCTGCACTGTGGACAAACAAAAAGTGTCCTCTTCAGCCCCATTTCTACAGGAATAATGTCCCAGTGCCACCATGGGAAGAAAAACAATCAATCACTGCTGAGAGATCAGACTCACATCCTCTAAATTATTTCATTGATACCATGGAATTCTGTTTTAGCTGAAGGTGCTGATAGATTTTCCCCTTAAAGGCCAGATGATTTCAAGAGGAAAATGCTGAAGACATTGATTTTAAATATTTTCTTGGCTTTTGTAAGGTCTGGATGAGTGACATGAAGGATGTTTTGTTTCTACTACATAAAGTTATCCATGATCAAGACAAAGAATTCAGGAGTTTGTTTCCTATTCCTCTGCAATATTTTGGACATGATTGATGCACATTTTGCATCAATCCCACAAATCATATTTTGCCTGTAAAGCAGAATGAGGGAAAGGAGATTCCTTTGTGGATGTTGCTGTGGGGGTTATTTGTGGGGGTTTCTTTGTGTGAGGAGAAGCTGCTAAAACCTGGATGGGGTCTTTGGGAGGATAAAAGAGGAGCACAGACCATGGCAGGGAGGTGTCAAACCCAGGCAGGAAAAGCAGGGGCTGGGTTGTCTCTGCCTGGTGTCCCTCTGTGACACACCTGGGACGTCACTGCTGTCCTGCCTCGTTCCTTCTTCACCTGTGGATGAGGCTGAAGGAGACCCCAGGACAGCCCTCCTCATGTTCTGGAGCTATTGTGCAGGTTTTATGTCAGATAAGCTCTGCTTTATGTCAATAATGTTGAAACAGAGAGCATTGCCTTAAGGGGAAAAAAGAAATCCAACCCCACAACAGAAAATAAAAAAAAAAAAAAAAATGATGCAGACTATAAAAAGCCTGGAAAACCTGAGGTTTTATTTTACTAGGGAGCCATCAACACAAACAAAAGAAACAAATTATTTTTAAAAGTTCAGCTATTGAACTCGGGAAGAAAATCAAAACTGCTTTCCCTGCTGATCTTTTCAATATTCACTTCATGTTTGATTTGGAAGTTAGATTCATCTCCACCCTGAGATGTGCACCACTTTTATCTGAAGTATTGCTCTTTCCAAAGGAACAAAGACTGTTTCTTATCGGCCTCTTCCTGCTGCACTTCCTAATGCATTTGATTCCCAGCTATTAACCTGGAGCTCTGTGCTCACAATCACTTTGTGGTTTCCCAGACCCTACAGGCTTAGGGAAGTGTGTGGACGTTCTTATAAAGATTATGGCTTTGTTTTGTGCTCAGCAGTGTTTGCCAATATCCTCTTGGCTCGTGGCTGGAGCCCACCAGGAGCCCAGCGAGTCAAACCCCAGCACATCTTCTTGTTCTGCTTGCAGCTCTGCTTGTGCTCAGTGAACCCTCAAAACGCAGAGTTTTGGTCATTTTGAAGCAGAATTATCACTCTGTTGTCCTCACATCAACAGAGATAGTCACAAGGAGTTATTAAAATATACTGGTGAATATAAAATCATAAAATCATTAAGGTTGGAAAAGAGCTGTAGGATCACTGAGCCCAAGCCTTAACCTCTATAATTGCAAACAATTGCCAGGATTCTCTCAAATCCTTCTAAAAACTGATTTAGAAGTGAAACCTCTCCTTGAAGATTCCACTGTCATGTCTGAAAACTTGTGGTGGAATTGGTGAGGGCGTGGGTGGGAGTGGGGCCAGAACCCAACCAAACACCCTCAGAAAGGAAAGCTGGGCTGTAAGAAGAGCTGGGCTTGGGGACCATAAATCCTGGGGCCAGCCCAGAGCCCCAGCTCCCCCTGCTCTCCACAACATCCCCTCAGTGCTTCTGCAAACTTCAGTTTAAGCCTAGAATATTTCAAGTAAGATTTGCTTTTCTGTCACAAGCTAATTCACATCTTGTTTGAAACCATTTGCAAAGTTTATGATGAACTTTCCAGTCACATTGCAGTGCTTTCTTTGAACTGGTAAATCACCAGTTTAACAGAATGGTGTTCTTTTGTTTTTTTCAACCCCTCAACTCAAATACCCGTGGACCAAAGAAATTTTGTGTCATAAAAGTTTATTTATCTCCTAGCACATTTGCAGACCAAACACATTTGTGCTTGGAGGGAGTCTCTATTTTTTGGCACATGGGTTTAGATTAAATTTTTGATTGTTTCCCCCATAAATATCTTCACAATCCTTTAACAAACCTTGGAATCCTGGCAAATCAGTGCACTTTAGAATCTGAAAATTGGGCAACAAGTACCACCAGCCTCACTTTGGAGTGCATCTATTGAAACTGGCACAATTCCAATCAGCTTATTAGTTTTATAGGTTTGAATTCTCCAGGTACAATATCAGAAATAACACAAAGTTTCACACCTAGCAGCATTTATGCCTAGATATAGTCAATCAAATCATCATTTGCATTTAAAACTGGTACAAAATTTCACATTTTCTTCTTCCAAATCCCTGCCTCTGTGCATTAGTGCCTTTTATGCATAACTTGCATGAACTCTCTGTGCACAATCTTGGGAAGATTATGTTTAAATCAATGAGGAAAATATGTGAAACATCTGGAAGCGTTCACATTCCCACAAAAATCCTTTATCTGCACAGCCCATTATGTTGAAACCACGGGAAAAGTAATTTACCTCTCCAGCTATAAAGTCTGTACAGTTCTAAAATCTTATCAAAAGTGCATTTTCTTATCTACACAAATTCTGTAAGCAGCCCATAATTATTTACCATAATTTGCTGTTATTACCATTTGCAATAGAAAAATAAAAGAATATTCTGGGTTAATTACATTATTTCTAATTTTCTGTTGCTAAATACAGGCTGGCCTACAATGAATGCTGGGCTGTGGGAAGCTGAGATGAAGAAAGGAGAATTCTTTGAGCACATCTGATTTCTGCTCTTCTTGGCACCACGTGGAGGACCCTGGGTCACTGCACACACCTTGCCCTTAGGTTTATAGCCAGAAGTGGAAAAAGAATCTTCCCTCTGCCCATCATTCCCTGACACCTCCTGGGTTCCTCTGTCCTGGACTGTGGCTGTGGGATTTGGGGTTTTGTGACTATTGGGAAAAATTTCCTCATGGAAAAGAGGGTCAGGCACTGGCACAGCTGCCCAGGAGGGATCCCACCCCTGGAAGTGTCCCAAGGGGCGTGGGTTTGGCACTGGGATATGGGATGGACATTAAACACAGGACTCAGTCCCAGAGCTCTTTTCCAGCCCTGATGGTCCCTGGCCCTGTAACTCTTCAGGAGCAGCTCAGCAGGTCCAGCTCTGGAAAAAAAAAAAAAAATAATTTCACTAAAACTCTGATTTTTTTTTTTCTGCTCTCACAGGCTTTCTCCCCCTTCTGCACCCCCAGATTTGGAGCAAAACCCCCTGTTTTGCTCCACTGATGGGAGTTAATGTCTCATTAACCCCCCACATGGTTCAGTCCTTTACTAATTATTGTTTTTCTTTCCCAGAGGCAGTGGCAGATAAAGAATTCCCCATGCTGGGAACTGTGCAAGAAGCACCCAGCTACAGGAAACTGCATCTTTGACCAAAAATCTTCTTTCTAGATGCAGCCACCAGGCAGATCCTGACTGGAAGCACAGGGAAGGGTACAGGTAAGATGAGCAGCAGCACAGCACATGGGATGCCTGATCTGGAGCCTGCTTCCCTCTGCTTTTCTGGAGTGCAACCCACAAACCAGCCTGGAGATCCTCAGCAGCACTCAGTAAAGCACCCCAACACACAGCAAAACACTCAGTTAATCCTGCCCTCCCCAGGGGGTTCTGAGAGAGCATTCCTCCCTCTGTTTGGTGCCTTTCTCCTATATTTTTATTCAATATGTTTAATTTCCAGGTGTGTGGTTTCTCACTGCAGTTCCATTCACACACAAAATCCCTTTCCTGACAGCATAGGAGCATCAGCAGGAGCAAACTGGAAACTCAAGTTTGTGCTCAGCTCCTGTGAGGAGACACACTTGAAGTGAGGCCAAAATTTGTTCCCCAACACTTCCAGGCGGGAAGAAATCTGCTTTTACCTGTTGGAACAGAAAATTCCCCCCAAATCCTCGTGGCTGGCTCCTGTGCCTGGTTGGGAACGACTTCAGCAGCTGCACTGCTGAAAATGCTCTCAGTGTGCTGCTGGAAGATTAGTGGCCACTTTACCCAGCCTGTGAACTCCAGATAAATCCCAGAACAGCAGCAGGAAGAAAGCAACATAAGCTGCAGCAGAAGGTCTCCGTTTATTGGAAATCCGCGCTCCGCGGCTCCAGGGTAACAAACTGCTCCACCTGCCTCTCCAAATCTGCAAGATCACCACAGCAGCTGCTGCCCTCACCTCTCTGCACTGCATTTGTGCTGCTCTGCTGCTCTGGAGTTACTTGTGCCCTCATGGTATTGCTACGTTTGTTATTCCTCTTTAATCCCCTTTTTAATCGCTCGTGTGCGGTTTTGGGTGTGCTGTGTCTGGATGTGGGGATCCTGTCAGTTTTCAGTGTTGGTCTATTCCCAGCAAAGCAAGCTGGAATTTCTGGTTTGAGCAGCTCCACAGCTCCTGTCACCCAGCTGGGACCTGCTGCTGGTGTCACTGCTCCAGCCCAGTGGGCAGCCAAGATCATCCAGCCCAAGGGCAGCCCAGATCTTCCCAACACCCCTGTGGAATTTTGTTCTTCCCAACATCCCTGTGGAATTTTGTTCTTCCCAACACCCCTGTGGAATTTTGGTCTTCCCAACACTCCTGTGGAATTTTGGTCTTCCCAACACCCCTGTGGAATTTTTGGCACAGCCTGGGCACGGGGAATTTTGGTCTTCCCAACATCCCTGTGGAATTTTGGTCTTCCCAACATCCCCTATGGATTTTTTGGCACAGCCTGGGCATGGGGAATTTTGGTCTTCCCAACACCCTCTGTGGAATTTTTGGCACAGCCTGGGCATGGGGAATTTTGATCTTCCCAACACCCTCTGTGGAATTTTTGGCACAGCCTGGGCATGGGGAATTTTGGTCTTCCCAACACCCCTGTGGAATTTTGGTCTTCCCAACACTCCCTGTGGAGTTTTTGGCACAGTCTGGGCATGGGGAATTTTGGTCTTCCCAACACTCTTGTGGAATTTTGGTCTTCCTAACACCCCTGTGGAATTTTTGGCACAGCCTGGGCATGGGGAATTTTGGTCTTCCCAAAACCCCTATGGAATTTTTGGCACAGCCTGGGCGTGGGGAATATTGGTCTTCCCAACATCCCCTGTGGAATCTTTGGCACAGCCTGGGCATGTGGCAGAAGCTCTGAAGGTGTGGATTGTGTTGGCCAGCCTTTCACCAGAAAGGAATTCCAGGAGCTGGACTTTGGGAATCCTCATGGGTCCCTTCCAGCTCAGGATATTTGATGATCCTATGAAAACTGGGCCTGGCTGAGGGTGGTTTTTCATCAGGGTTTTTAAGGGTAATGGGGTTTCCCTTTATTCCCAAGGTTTTATGGGATTATACAGCCAGGAGAAACACCCAGGCAGAGGGAAAAGCTGCAGTGCTGGATTTTCCCCAGAGCTGGTAGAGCTTGGGATGGCCCAGGGCAGGGACAGCACTGTCCCCAAATGTCCTCAGTGTCCCTGGGGGGTTTCAGAGCAATGCCATGAAGGCAGTGACAAGAATCCCCAGTTTTGAGGAATTTTACAACTTTTCTCCTACTACAGGTCTACACCATGAGTAGTACAGGCTTGCTTTGACAATTTTACTGCTTGTCAGATGCTTCTTGCAGGTAAAAGTGTGATTTATCCCTTCCCTGCCTTTGCTGTGGATTTTTTGGAAGTGCAGAGTGGAGCCCAGTGCTTTAGAAACGTTTAATTGTAAAGGAAGAAAGAAATTCCTAAAGATGGGGCCACATTTTAATTGCTCATTTGTAGAGTTTGACTTACAAAATGTATTTTGAGCCAAGATACAATTTGAGATTTACAGATATTTGTAGGCCTTGCCTTAAGGAAAAACTCTTTACTAATAGATATAGAAATTAATTGAGGTTTGCTTTTTTTTTTTTACTAAAACTCTGATATTTTTTTTTTCCTTGCTATTTTTAGCTCAAGATGAAATAACAGACTGGGAGAAGAAATTGAGGTGCATAAGCAAGGAAGATTGCCTGGGGAAAGGACCATTCCAGCTGGTGATGGAGGATTTATCAAAGCTGGGGAACCTGGGAGGAGATTTCAACAGATCCATATCCTGAGCAGGCAAAAGGGAAGTCATGAAACCTGCAGCATTTGATGGAGCACACACTGAAAATGAGGAATACAAGGAGGATTCCTCTTCCAGCTGCCAGGTGAGACTTGTTCCATGTTTCACACCCAGGGCAGCACCTCCTGGGTGCTGATTGAGGAACTGGAGCAGTCACCATCCCTGGAAAGGCTCCCAAAATCCAGTAGCTGTGGCCCTTTGTGGTGGGGTTTAGTGGGTGTTGGAAAAAGTTGGCTCAATGATCTTGGAGGTCTCTTCAGCCCTTAAGGATTTTCTGATTCCATGACTAAAGTCAGCTTCTTGAACTTCTGCTGACCCTCTAATTAGGGAAATAATTTGCAGTCAGCCCTGACTCTGGTTTGGGCTCTGCTTTGAAGATACTTTTGTTTACTTTCCCTACTAAGGACACGTGATTCCCACAGCATTCCTGCTTCTCCAGCCATCCTGAGGGATGTGCAAGGAGCCATGATCTGAAAAAATGCAAATATCACAGAGCACAAGATGAAATCCAGTTAAATTCCTCTTTTTACCCTCCCTTTTCATTATTCTAGGGCTTAATTAACAGTCCTGTGTTTAGTTTGCTCTTCCAGGAACTCATTCCTACAGATTCTTCTCTTTCTCCTATTATTTAGAGCACATCTAAAATGTGCCCAGACCAGACACTAAATGATGCTTTTTGAAACATCCCAGCATCCAAAAACCACAGCCTAACAAGGCTTCAGTGAGAGGGAAACTCAGTAAAATCCAGTTGAAACTTGCTGAAATCCAGTCTGATGTTCCACTGCTGTTTCTTGTTTCTCCTAAAAGTTGGTTGGGATGATTAAAAACTGATTTCTTTGTATTAATGGTGATCTCTGGATGGTTTGGGTTGGAAGGGAGCTTAAAAATCACCTATTTCCATGGGCAGGGACAACTTCTGCTATCCCAGGTTGCTCCAAGCCCCATCCAAGCTGGCCTTGGACACTTCCAGGGATGGGACAGCCACACTTTCTCTGTCCTAAGGAAATAAATGCCATGGAAAATCCCCCTGAAGCACGAATTCATCTCTCAAGCTGCTGACAGAAGCAAGAGCCAGAGGAATCCCTGTGGTTAAAACAATGCCCACATCCCTGTGATTAATCCTAACAACCCTGCCATCAGGCAATTTCTGATCTCCACAGATTCAGCTGACTTTTGACAACACACCCAGCTCAAAACCACACTCATTGGAAACAACAACCCCACCAGCACCGACCAGCCTGGATTTTTTTGCATCCACCTATCTGTGGAGAGGTTTTTATTTTATCTCCTTCACCCCTGCCCCGTGCCAGAGCCCTGTGCCAGCTGCTCCTGGGGGCTGCAGGCAGGACCAGGCTGGGGGACAGGAGCTTTTTGGGGAATTTCCAGAGTTTGGGGAGGGATCCATGAAGGGAACAGCATTCCAAAGACAGTGCCAGGCTTTGGAGCTCAGCAGCTGCCCAGGTGCTGAGGGATTTTTTCAGCCATGCCAGGAAAACTGCACTGCAGTGGCTGCATTTGGGGTTTTGGGGATAGGGATGACTCCAGCCTTGCTCTCTTTATGGCTCTGGACACAGGACATTAAAAGATGCTCTCTGAAACTTCCCTCTTTTGGGAATTCCCATAAGTCAAAGAGCTGCTTTGCCATTGAAATCAGGGCTTGAGTAGAGCTTTCCTAACCCTGGGTGGCTCCCAGGGCTTTGGGCTCATCTCCCAGTCGTCCCTGCAGTGG
>VZRH01004772.1:174936-211739 GCA_013397555.1 Urocynchramus pylzowi | reverse complement strand
TTTTTATTTTTATTTTTATTTTTTTTTATTTTTATTTTTATTTTTATTTTTAATTATATTTATTTATATCTATATCTATATTTGTATTTATATCTATATTTGTATTCATATTCATATTCATATTCATACTTATATATTTTTAAGCCAGGCAAAGATGGAATGGAAGAGCCAGGCAGTTGTGGGTTCAGGGAGCTGCCAGTGTGTTTTTGATTTTCAGAGTTAGGAGGGAGTGTCCCCTCCTCCACAGCCTGGCCTGATCTCTTTGGGGACATTTCTAGGCTGCAGAATCCAGCTGAATTTCCAAGAAATTTGGGCTGCAAAGGAATGTTTCATCTGTGCTTTATCACTTCCTTCTGATCCTGATACAAATACAGCCCTGAAGAGAGATAATGCCTTAACACTGCCCAATAATTTTAAGATTTAGGAGATGGACAGAGAAAAAAAAGATTTCCACAAAATCTTTACAGATCAGAACCTGAGCCATGTCCCTGGCCAGAATTGATTTGATTCCATGATTTTAAGCCTCTTTCCAGACACACAGCCCATCAGAGACACCCACTCAGGATACACCTAAATTACTTCAGTTCAAACTGTATTTTCAGGAGACCTGTGCAAGGTCCCTGATGTCCTGGCCAAAAACTCCCCACCTCTGCCCTGCTGCTCTGCATCAATGGCCACGAGGAGTGTGCTCTGAACATCTGCTAAATCTTAAAATTCATGGACTCCTAAATGCTGAAATTGCATGATTTAACACAATCCAGTTCCACTATCATGAAAACACATATTCTTTACACAGAGAGAGGTTTTTTAAATATTAATGTGTACCTCTGAAATTCTCTTCATTAGAAACACTACATGTTTTGAATATTTCTTTTCTTATTTTCTTCATATTTTGATTTTTTTTTTCTTTTTAATTTTTCCTTGTGGCAATTCCACTCTGGTTGTAAAGATTGTTTCTTAGGAGGATGAATGATATCTGTGAAGACACTGGCTACTCCATTCATTAGCAATTTTATTACTTTTAACACTTCCTATTTTAAAGTCATCTTGAAAACAAAATGCTTTAAGCAACCAGTGGCAGAAAACTGCATGCTTTTTACTGAGTTAAGTAACTTCCTTTTCTAAAAATTGCTGTAAAAAAGGGCTTCACTCTTTGTATAAATTATACAGCTGCTGACATGAGAGACCTGTGCACAGTCTCAAATTAAATGCTGTAAAATTGAAGTAATCAAAATAAGACATCAATCACATTAAGATGTTAATTAGCAGACCTTGATATTTTCAACCTTACATTTAGATGGCTTACAGAGGGTAAAAGGATCAGCTAACACATATTAAATAATACAGTGCCTGAAATGTGGATTCCAGGTGATTTATATTTCTGTCACATTTAAGAAACTTCAGGAATGATCCATCCATTACAAGCACTGTGAGTGTGACTCAATTTAAAGGGAACAAATTCAGAGATAGCCAAAAGTGGCTCCTTGTTCTCAGAAATCCTTGTTTGGAAAGGATTTGTAGCAATCCTTTCCAAAACCACACGTTAATGTGGGTCTGGCCTATTTGTCTGTGCTACCAGGGCATTTCTTTTTCCCTTTGGCTTACCAGCTTCCACAGGGCTGTTTTAGATTTCTGATTTTACAAGACAACTGATGTAAGAGATAAACATCTCCTGTGTCTTTGCCTAACGTATAATTAGACCAGCAAGGGTCTGAGTCTTACAACAATGCCTTAAAAATGATAACTTGCTTCCCAGTATGTGACTGAGAGATTTAAATCTTCTCTTGAGGGAGAGTGGAAAGTACCAGTCCAGATATTTGAAGATGAACAGCATGAAAATACGTCAAATTCACTCAGGTAAGGTACAGGGATTGTGCTGTTATTAATTTTCAAGCCTGCAATGGGACTTCTATAACGATAAATTCAGGACAAAAGAGGCCAGCTATCAAACTTCCACAGGTTAGCAAAACTCTCTTTGGGAGGCAGTGGGAGGATTAGAGATGTGTCTGGAAAAAAATAAAAGGAGCTGAAGGCTCCAAAGGCTTGGAAACATAATTTTATTTTTATTATTTCCCCCTTGCTATTCTTTTTCCTGTTGCTTTTCCTTATTTATTGATAAGCTCAGATTCTTGTGCAAAAGAATTGATGGTTTTTTTTTTTTTTTCTTTCTCAGTCCTTCTAAAACTTTCTTGTCCAGATAGGAGGAAGGAGGGAAGGTAAATCCTACAGGGAATGTAAGAATTCACAATGAGAGCAGAGACAAAAATGGGATGGATCCTGAGCTCCACATTGCCTGAATCCACTGCTGGGATTGCATTGGGAAGGAATTTATTTGTGAAAAGCTGGATCCCCCACCTGTGAACACATCAGGGATCAAATTCTGCAGGTGGGATCCTGCCCTGGCATTCCATGGCAGGTCCTTGCCCCATTTGTTTGTAGGGTTACAAATCCCACTTGGACTGAGCCAGAAACCTGCAGTAACTTCCAGACACACCAGTAAATATCCCAGAAACCAGGGAATTCTCTGAGTGCAGTCAAAAATGATTCCATAAAATTGGCTAATGATGGATTTGCTGCTATTGAACCAGGCCACTCCACAGGAGCTGCAAGGTCAGTGATTTCCACACCATTTTTGTTACAAATGGGTTTTAGGTGCTGCTGCACGAGCTTGATGATTTTTGGTCTCAATTTAAAAGCAGAAGCAGCCCCATGCATGTTTCAGAGCCAGCCTCAGAACCCCGAGCTGACCAGCAGCTGTCGAGGCAGAGCAGAGTCAGAAATCACACGTGAAATGTCTGCTCTGCACTTTGCTCTTTGTTGGCACAGAAAGTTCATTAATTGTGTGTCATGCCAGGCTTCTCGTCCTGCCCATGGCAGCCTTTTCTTTTCCACGTGGCTCAGTGTGTTTGTCCCAATCAATTCATTCTGCAGCCCCAAAAATCTGACACGCTGCAGAGGTGTGCTTCAGAGGAATTCAGTTCGTTGTGACAAAGCTCTTTTTGTGCATCACTGGGAAATATCCCAAAGTTACTATAAATCCAAATATAAATCTAAATCTAAATCCAAATCTAAATCTAAATCTAAATCTAAATCTAAATCTAAATCTAAATCTAAATCTAAGTCTAAATCTAATAAACAGTATTTTATAAACATAAATATAAATCCAAAATAACTATAATATAAATCTAAATTATAATATAAATCTAAATTATAATATAAATCTAAATTATAATATAAATCTAAATGTAAATCTAAAATTAATATAGATATAAATATCAATATAAATATAAATATAGATATAAATATAAATACAAATACAAATATACATATACATATACATATACATACACATACACATATACATATACATACATAAATAAATAAATATATATATACACACACACATATATATTTGCAATCTCTGAGCTTTAGAATTGCTTTTATATTGCCAAAAACACCCCAAAAATCAAAGCTTCTGTTCGTTACGATGGCAGAAAGGAGGTCATTCCCTCCCTTCATTTTTCCATGTAGGAATTCAGTTGGACAATAAACAGCAGCAATATAAATTTACCTTGGTATTTTAAATATTGCTATGTGTATCTAAAAAAGATCAACTTCTCCAGTTATCATCTTAGTTTGAAGGCACTGAAAACAGGAGCTGGAGGCTGAGCTTTTATCTGTTCTTCTGAGATCTCTGGCTTGACTCTTGAACTGCTGCTCCCTTCTGTTCAGACAAGGGCCAAGATTTCTCCTGCCTGCCATGGGAACAGGACTGGGCAGTGGATGTGAGTTTGACACAGCAAAGCACACTAATTGAAGTCAAAATGGTTTGAGAGGTCTGGTTGGGTTGATTTTAATGAGGATTTTTAAAGCTGTCATCCTTCTCATGTAGGTTTTTTTTTCTCTTTTTTTTTTTTTTTTCATTCTGGGAGTTTTTTCCTTAGCAGCAATGCGAGTTATAAAGTGTTTAACCAGCCTTTTGTGTTTCCCCAATACCACAGAATCTGTGCAGCTCACCAATTCTAAAAATAAATACAAATGAAAGCCAAACCCTTTCTCTTTGCCTTCCTTTAATCACATCCCTCCATGAGCAGGGAGTGCACTTTGCCCAGCTGAATTTCCTTTCCCTCTAAACCCCATGAAAAGCAAACAGTGGTGGAGATGCATCTCCATGGCACACAGAACTCACTTTGAAATTCAAGTGACTGCACACAGGATTTTTTTTCAGATCTCTTCTGCAGCAGCGAGGCAGCTTTTAAATGGCATCAGTGGCAACTGTTCAATAACCCAAATTACAACGGCCAAATTCCATTCTGATAATTGCAAAATTAACTTGTGTCACTGTTTCAAGAGGATGTTTCCCCCTGGGAAGAGGGCTGAGCCAGGTATGGGCATCTAGACCACCTTTCATTTAGCAGAATATATCAGTTTGATTAAAGTTAATAAAGCAAGAAGAGATTTAGCAAATGGAACTAATGTTCAGAGATAATTTCAGTTGGAATAAATGAACAAGAGATGGGGAGAAGTAATTACAGGAATTTGCTGAAGACCTCTGGGGTGAAATGCACATGGCCACAGCACACTGTGTGAAGGAACAGAATAAAAACTAAACACAGTAATAGGATCCTTCATTTATCCAGGAGGAAATTGGGAATAGCCCGGGGTGATGCTGCCACTGGGTTTGGAATAACACAGAGGATTTCAGAGAACCTGGGGGTGAGAGTTTGGGGGAAAATCCAGGAGCTGAGTTCTGCCACCATCACTCTGCTCCTCACACACAGCTGGAGCAGAAAATGTGGTTCTCTGAGGGAGGCATCACCCAACACCAACACTGATCCAGTCACAGCACGGAATCCCTGAGTCCTTGAGGTGGGAAAACTCCCCCAAGACCATCGAGTCCAACCTTTGACCCATCACCACCTCAACAACCAGAGCTGAGCACTAAAAACCACGTGCACTCATGGACAACTTGCTGCACCTCCTACAGTTTTATTTCATTTCCTAGAATACTGAATTAATTTACTTCTAGAGTAGTTTTTAGAAGGAACAAGTAACGATAAACAGAAGGGGTGTACGCCATAAAGCAATTTTTTAACTTTTACTCCTCTTTGGCTGCTGTGGGCTGCAGCACAGTGCCACTTGTTTACTCTGATGAACTCTGACTTAGAAAGACTCTGACAGGACTTAGCTGCACTCTTTTAATCTAAGAGCATAACCTGTAATCAATAAGCAAGGCTTTTAAAACCATCAATAATTTATTCAAAATTATTCTGTACTCCAGCCTTCCAGGAACACCGCTCGCGCCTCGACGTCATTTCAGCATAAATAACACGTTAATTTTACCCTTCCCCAACGCCAGCGTGGTTGCAGCAACATGAATTAATCCTGAAAAGCCACAATTCATTGTGCTGGATGAAATATTCAGAGCCTGCTGGATGCTGAGTGGTGCTCGTGGCACTTTGGGAGCCTCGGGAGGTTCCGGGGCAGCTCTGACCCAGCAGCTCTCAGCACATCCCCTGCAGGAAGGGGCTCCCTGCAGATTTTGCAGCTCCTGAGCTCTGGGAAATGCTGCTCTCACCTGCAAAAGGGCTGTGTGAAGTCGTGGGCACTGAGGTTTGTGTGAGCTGTGTCTCAGTGGTGCCTGGACAGATGTGCTCAATTTGTAATTCAAGGTTGTTCCTTTTCCCTCCACAGCCACACTCAGCAAATTCAGCCTCAAATCAGTGCTTCAGGCTCATTCCTTCCATCCTCATTTCATTGCTTTACCTAAATTAACACACACTCAGATGTATTTTTGTACCTTAAAAAAAAAAAAAAAAAATCTCTGTGTTTCCAACAAGAGTTGCTGTGGTTAATTTACAAAGCAGGATCCAGCTGCAAGGAATCTCTGCAAATTTCCTGTGTGCAGGGAATTTCTGTAGATCCAGCATTATTTTAGCAAGGTTCATTTGTCTGGCTGACATTTTAAAATAGATGTATAAGCAGATATCATGGGCTACTCTTGTAACAAGCATAAAAAAATCTATTCTGTACTTAGTAGGAACTTGATAAAAAATAGAAGGGAATATAACCAGGTGACTGGAGAACTGCTGTGTGGACACACATGGAAGGTGATGTCCTCAACAGAGCTGGTGAGCACCAAAAGCAGCACAAAATTCCTTAATTTTTTTTGCTGTGGATGTTGGCCTGATAAACCTTGGCCACAAAAGCAGTACCTGGCTAGGAAGCAGAGGTGGCTGCCTCTATTTCGAGCCCTAGGACTGACACCATTTTACCTCAAGGTTACATTTTCACCCCACTCTTCAGCTAAGATAAAAATGTACGGGTGGGTCAGAGCATTTTGGGGCAAACCCAAGCTGGGTGCTCTGAAGGACGTCCCCCCTGCTTTGGTGACACCAAACCTCAGCCCACAGGCTCAGCAAGGACTGAAATCCATTTCCAATGCTGGGAGCTGGGGCTGCTCTGCCCATCCTGCTGGATGCTGAGCCTTGGGGTTGTTCTTGTCGTGCTGTTGATGGTGGATTAACTTTTCTGAGCCCTCTGGTGCTGCTGCCAGGGCTGGAGCTCCCTGGGCACCTCAAACCCCACCTGGCTAAGCAGCTTAGCCAGGGATCCTCCCTGCACGGCCACATCTGCTCCTGTGCCACCAAATCCTGTCAAGGACAGGGGGCAGGAGCCTTTAGTCCCAAAATGACAGACAAAACTGAGCTCACAGAAATAATCTCAGCAAGTTTTCGTTCCCCAGGGGCTGCAGTGAGAACAATGATCTGTGTAAAAGGGAATTTTGGGGGGGTTTCAGCTCAATATTGTCTTCTTGTTTTGCTTTAACCTGCAAAACTTCTCTCCATTCTTCTTTCTCTTGTGTGGATTGCACAATTAAGTGACAAAGGCATGTTTTTGACATCTGTCTGATTTCCATGACAACAGATTATGAAACCAGGTGTAGTGAGCATGCGAGACGAAACCTGAGAAAAATGATGAAGCTAAATGAAGATTTAATCAATGTGAAGAACAGCAACAAAGTGGGGGGAAGGAAAGACTCAACAAAGGTATTTCTTTTATGGAAGACATGTATTTTTCTATCTCCTTTCTAAAAGAAATGCATTTTTCTATCATCTCCTTTCTGCTATCCAGACATTATAGGATAAAGGAATAACCTGTACTCATTAGGGAAAGGCAACTGGAGCAGATTTTGGAAGGAAAGAATCAATTTTGTGGCCTTTACTGAGCAGGTCTGGGTCCTTCCTGCAGGAAGGGGAGGATGGTGCCCATGTGCCAACCACCAAAAGTTTTCCCTCTTCCTCTTCCTCTTATGAAAAAAAGGACAAATGGAAATAACTGGGAGCTGTTTTGTCAGGATGAGTTCCAAAAGGCTAAAAGGTCTTTTCTGGGAAGAGGTTAGGCTGCTTTCCTTGCTTGCTGTGGGTTGGACAAAGCAGTCCTGAATCCAATTGCAATGAGAGATATTTATGATTTTGAGGAAAAAAAAAAAAATCTCTATATTTTGGAAAGGTGTTTGCTGGGAAATAAAAGGTGCAAAGGGAATTTGTGGACTTTCTATAAGAGCAGAGAAGAACAGGTCAGAGAAGCATCTCTCCAGCCTGGTCCAGGGAGAGCTGCTCCTCCCTGGGGATGGCAAGGATTCCATGGAATTCCCAAATCTTTCCAAGCCTGGTTTTCTGCCCTGTTCAGCCCACGAGCTCTGAAACCCCCTCAGTTGTTCAGGCCCTGATTTCAGCTCCAGCAGTTTGCTCGTAGCACTGGCTTAAGTTCATAAACCATGTCATAACAGGCTAAGCTGGGCATCTTGAAGGGCTGCCAAAAAAAGGGCAAGCAAAGAAAATAACTGTAATCCACAGCCTTTTGAAAAGAAGAGGCATAAATAAGTTTTAAAGCCATGAGCACACAGAGGAAGAAATCATGGGAAGAGCCCTGAGTGACTGAGCAAAGAATTGGTATTTAGGCTCTGTGTTGCTATTCCAGAGGCAGACAGTGAATAATAAGGGAGAGACGGATGTTGCCTGATTTTCAAGGATAGCTCATATCCATTTCAGTGAACACACCTGGATTTCCTGCTGAAATTCTCTTTCTGCAGGTGAGGGGGTGCCTTGGCAGGGCTGGAAGCAGCTCTGGGAAGTGTAATTCACTGGCTTGACTTGCAGTGGGGACTGGGAGAGTGGTCAGGGAGAAATCCATGTGAATTTTGGAGCATTTGTCAACAGTGTTAGGAGTTCAATTTGGCACAGGCAGGGGCATAATAATGCTGGAGTTACTTTGGGGCCCTTGCAGGTTGCAGCATAAATCTTCCAGGAGCTCGATTTGTGTTCATTTTATGTGTGAAACATTAATAGATTTTTAATATACTGGCACAAGATAAAATGAACTTCAGCGACATCAAAAAGAAAAATTGGCTTTGCACAATGCACAGGGAAATACACTGGTGTGTTTTACACTGTGCTGGGAAGTGGTGTGAGGGTCAGGGTGGGTGAAACACAGGTTACACAGCCTTGAAGATTTGTTAGCTGTAGTAAAGGGCTGTTTAGAGGAGTAGACACCAAGAAGTGCAGGTTTATGTGCAGCTGAAACACGGCAGGGCTTCCAAAGCACCTTAAAACCAGCCTGCACTGACTACGTTCATTCTGTCTCCAGCATTTAATCCAAATTAATTCTAAATCTCCCGTTTTCTATGCTGGGTTATTGTTGTAGCTGACTGGGAAGTTAAAACCACCAGCTGAGACACTCAGCTTGATTTTTAAGGGTCTGAAATCCCTCTCAATATTGGAGCAGGGGAATGACCTCCAGGAACCTGTTGTAAACATTGTCCATCGACGGGGAATTGACAGAGGGAAAGATTTCCTCCATAGGGAGAGGTTTGCTTATGGACTGTGAAAATCTGTAGGACCTGTGGACAGAATTAAAGGTAAAAACTGGATTTTGGAGCACTGGATTTGGGCACTTTCCATCAGCTGGAAAGTCAGCTGAGTTCCAGATTTATCTGGATAAATAAAAGAGGGATTTCTCCATGTTTCCTCTCCTATCACTGCCATCACTTGGCTTACAAATATTTCACTTTTTTCGTCTGCAAGCTCCACTCTCTTGGTTTCTACGTTGCCCAACCAACTCTCCATCCCGAGGGCTGGTGCTGAAATATTAAAATGCTGAAGTTCTCTGCTCTGCCCAGTGCCCAGGAGCTGCTCCCACCTCTGGCAGAGCAGGAGCAGCAGGGCCATGGCACGGGGTTAGCTCCCAGCCCCAGCATTATTTTGGGTCGCTGGTGCTTTACATGCAAACTGCATCGCAAATGTTATATGGAGTTATAAAGTTAATATAAAAAGCAGATGGAGAGAAATTAAAAGAGATAGTCAGGGGAGAAGAGATGAGATATAAAAATAGATGGAACTGGTGAAGCATGGAAGTTGCAGAAAAGCTGTTCCAGATGCCAGGAGCTGCTCCAGAGAGGTCTCATCCCAGCGACAGGGAGTGGCAGGGAAGTACACTGAGCAATTTAAGGGATAAAGGGAAGAATATGCAAAAATCCTTTCACTTTTGCCTCAAAAAACTGTCAAATGCTGCTTTGAATTCTCATGTCTTGCGAATTATCTCGTGAACTTGAAAGAAGCAACTATACTCACCCTCAATATCAGCAGTTAGACTAAATTTCACACCTTATTTATTAATATTTTATGTGGAAAAATATAGAAAGGCATTTGTCATTTAAAGTCAGCAAGCAAAAAGTGTAAAAAATACTTTATCCTGCACCCGCAGAAACACTTTAAATTTGCTTAATTTGTTGAAGGTCTTAGCACATACCTGAATTTATATCATAATCCATTTATTTGGCCACCTCTGGGATGAAATAGTGTGGATCCCATTGTTGCTGCATTGCACCTGCTGAGTGAAGCACTCTCCCTGCAGAACTTCTGGGTGGAAAAATAAGGCTCCGTGCCTTCACACAAATATTAATTACATTCTAGTTTTTATCCCAATCTCCCATCCTCCTCTCTAACCAAAGTGGTTCATAAGGGTGGAATAGCAAAATGTGTCATTCTGCTCTGAGCTCGTTGATGTCACTGATGAGCACAACTTTATTAGGGGGAGCAGATGTTGTGGTACACCCCGGAGCTGTCTCTGATAAGGAGTGCTGCCTTTCTGAATTTGCTGACAAATATGATCCAATATTTCAGCCTCAGCACCAGCCTGGTGTTCTCTCTCTCTCTGTCCTTGTCACAGCTCGAGCCACCCCAGCCACCCAGCCCCACAAACCCTTCTGGGGTTTGTCTCTCCTTCCAGGCTTTGCAGCACGAGGGGATCACAGGGAATGGGTTGGGTTGGAGGGACCTCAAAGCTCATCCAACCCCATCCATGGCAGGGACACCTCCCACTGTCCCAGGTGCTCCCAGCCCCATCCAGCCTGGCCTTGGGCACTGCCAGGGATCCAGGGGCAGCCCCAGCTGCTCTGGGCACCCTGTGCCACTTTATATCTGTATTTATATTGGCTCCCCCAAGGTTTTACACAGAGGCAGAGAAGTGATTCTTCCCTGGAATATTAATTTTTAATTTAACAATCTTGAGAATTTAATAGTAAAGTTTTAAAAAATACAAACTGGGTCGCTGGGCTTTATCTGGGGATGTCAGGTTGGGTATTAATGGCTGTGGGAAGAATCAGGGAATCACAGAGTCAGAGTGGTTTGGGTTGGAAGGGTCCCTAAAGGTCATTTATTTCCAACACCATCCATGGGCAGGGACACCTTCCACTGTCCCAGGCTGCTCCCAGCCCTGTCCAACCTGACCTTGGGCACTGCCAGGGATCCAGGGGCAGCCCCAGCTGCTCTGGGCACCCTGTGCCAGGGCCTGCCCACCCTCACAGGGAACAATTCCTTCCCAATATCCCATCTAAATCTGCCCTTTTCCATCTTACAGCCATCCCCCCGTGTTCTGTCAGTCCCCAACCTTCTGCAAAGTCCCTCTCCATCCTTCTGGTAATCCCCTTTCCCTGCTGGAAGGCAGACATCCTGCCTGGAATGCTCAATTTCCAGGCTGAAATGTGGTACATTCCTTGGGAGCCAAATTGCTTCCCAGAAGATTTTTTAGGCTGGAGAGGCTCTCTGGAGCAGTCTCCCCATCAATACCACGCTCAGACAAAGTAAGAATGTAGCAATTAGATGACATTTGTGGCCATTACCATCAAAGAACAGTGTATTAATGATGTTCTACACAACCATTTCCCAGTATTTCCTTAGAAACTCTTGTTGGGTCTACCCATAAATGTCTCATAAAAGCTATAAATATTCAAGAAAGGAAGTCAGTTACATATAAAGACCTCTAATAGGCACTATGAATGAGTTCTGAACCGTATAATAGCCAGGCACCTGTGAAAAATGGCAGGAGGATGTGATCTATACATTATATATGAGGCACTTTGCTACAGCTGCGAAGATTTCAAGTTATTCAGCAGAGCTAGAAAATTAAAACAAGAGAATAGAACAAGAAAGGCATTTGAATTAAGTCTTGTGTGGTGCTGCTTCTTACTCAGCCATCATTATAATAATTTGTTTTGCACAAAATAGATTTATAAAAGCTCATAAATTCCGGTTAAATGCAAATTCACGTTGCTGGTATTTATTTAACTTTCTACAAGTTGCTCACCATGGGTTTGTGACCAGAGTAGATGAATCATTCCAATCAAATGCAACAGGCAGAGCTGGACACTGAGGTGTCACTGGGCCATATTTGGGTTCTGTTGTGTGCATTTTTAATACACAGCCAATAAAATCACTGTAAAAATGATATTTAACATGATACTGAACTTTTAAGGTTTTTCTTTTACCCCATCATTCTTTTTCTTTTAATAATCAGCAGCAGCAGCCAAACTTGCTGCAGGTCCTGGGCTTCCATGGACACCAATAAAAATTTGTCATGAGCACTGAGGAAAGCAATCCCAGGCTGCAAAAGGCAGAGGAAAGGGGTTTGGGGGGAGCTGCCTGACCTAACCTGCACATTTACAGGGTATTGGGGCACAGGGCCTGAACCCACAGAGCCTTTTGGGGCTGATGGACCCACAGAAAATTACCCCAGCTGAAAACAGGGCTCCTCCACTCCTGAGCAAGAGGTTTGCTCAGGGGTGGCACAAGAATTGCACCTGAGGGACCACCTGGAGCAGCTCCTTGCTGGAGCTCGTTGCTCAGGGCCTCCAGGAATGGTGCTGCACAAACAGAGCAGGCTGATCTCTCCTGGCAGGATGCTCCAATTTTGGGATGCTGTGACCCTCCAGGGATCAGCCAGCCACCCCCCATGCCAGCTGTGCATGGACATGGAGCAATCCCTGCTGGGCAGCTGGTGAAGCTCTGTGCTTCAGCCTGCAAAATATGCCTGGAAAGGTCAAAATGGGGCCTGCATTTTCTTCCTTTCTCTCCCAGATCTGCCTTAGGTAGGCTGAGAAAGCTCCTGGTGGCTGGAAAAAGCAGCTATGAGGAAGTCTGTTCTCTACTCCTCAACAGCATTCCAGTGCTGAGAGTGAAATTGCACAATCAAATCAGAGGGGCAGCTGAAGATTCCACATTTCTCTGATCAATTTTCTTAGAGCCTGACACGACATCTCTCTAGGAGGCTTCAGTCCCTGCTGTGACTGGGTGGGCTTGAGGCCCCTGAGGTGTCTCTGTGTCCAAACAGTGACCAGACAAGGGGGGCTCCTCGTCCTGCAGCAGTTCCCAGCTGTGTGGCACAAACCCCTCCTGCTCTCCTGGGCACAGGTGCCTCTCTTTTTGGGAGATGCCCGGGATTCCTGTTGGAGGAATCCTTGTGCAGCTCTTCCTACGCTCGAGCGTTGATGGAGTGGGAGAAAAGCTCTGAGCACCCTCAGAATTCACTTCAGCATCAGTGAGAATTCCAGCACTGCTACGGAGCCTTCCACTTCCTCAAAAGAGCTGGATTGGTTTTATTCACTGGTGTTTTCAGCCCTTCTCACCTGGCAGTGTGTGATTTTTCAGAGATGAGGTGGATATCACATTTATATGCTCTGGAGGTACAAGGAAACCGTGTAGCAGCACTGGGAAACAAGTGCCACAAGCAGAGGTCACAGTCATCAGGGTGTGTTTGAATCCTGCCTAATGAGTAACTCTCCTTGCTAAATAAATAATTAATGCATGCATTTATTGAAGGCAAATGCTGTCATGATCTTCAGGCACCGAAGCTGAAAAAGCAACATGAGAGGATGTGAGCAGAGCGTCGTTAAAAATGTTCTTTCAAATGTTCCTGCCACAGGAAGCAACAGCTGCATGCAAACAGTCCTTGGGCTTGTTGGTGGTTAAGAGACCTCCCAAAACTTCAGCTTCTTTTGGGAATGAAAGATTTTCTTTTATTAATGCAACAATCTGTGGGTCTGCATGGTCACAAGTTACCTACAGAAAGCTGCCCGTGACCAGGAAAAACATTTCCACTTCCAGTGCACCTGGATAATTTCCACAGTTTGGCTTTTCTGGATGCCTCAGTGACTCAGAGTGGCCCCTTGGCTGTTCTTGTTCTCTTCTTTCTCAATAGATTATTCATCTGCCTTCCAATCTGAGCAGAAGCACAAGCTGCAGTCCAAGCTGCTCCACCAGACCCTTCTCCAGCATTCCCCAGGGACCACCCCCTCTGGAGAAAGGAATAAAAACCCACCACAAAACATGAGTGTTTATCATATTTCCATCTATTCTTCTATTGCTGAAGTAAAAAGGGGCCAAAAATTCCCTTCTTGTGCCAGTGGGAAGAAAATGCCACCACTACAGCACTCGTGGAAGTCCTGGATTTACTCCAAGGTGCAGCAGTGGGAGTTGCAGAGCTGTGGTGGGTTTTTTTGGGGTGACACCTGGGGTCAGTCCTCACCTTGAGGAGTCACCAGCAGTCCAAGGACCAGGCTGAAGCCGTGGCTGGTGTAAATCAGCTCCCATGCACAGATTTGAGTCCCTGTGGCTGGGAATCCAGCTCAGTGTGACAGCCTGGCCTTGGGAAGGCTCCTCCAGGCTGTGGAGACGCTCTCTCCACGCTTTGGAGAGAAGTAATGAGCACTCAGGGAGGAATTGAAAGAGATCTGAGTTCATTTTCAGATTTGTGGGAGTCCTTTATCATCCAAACTCCGATGGAAATGATCTCCTTGAAGAGTGTAACACTCAGACAGAAGCCAGGCACGGCCTGGCTCTTAATCGCTCTCCAAATTGATATAAAATACAGTGCAGGAGCTACAATATTAAAAATAAAAAGCTTCATAAGAAGCTCATTCTTAAGCATTCTCGGCTTTGATGTAAGGGAGATATTTTATGTGTCAGAAAAGTCTCCAGTGCTGGCTCTTGGCAGCAGTCTTGAGGGAAGGGATTATTCCATGGCTGTGGTTGTACATCACCTGCTGAAGGGAAGACCAAAGCTATAATTAGGTCTCTCCCAGTGCCATCGTGTTGGGTATCTTTGGATAATTGTTGCAGCCCACATGCCTGTCCATATGTTTTCCCGTGGAGGATGATTAATTCTCCTCTTCTTCAATACAATATGTGGTTTATGCAGGGAATATATCTTTACCAGCAGGAGAATTCCTATGTAACAGGGAAATAAAGCTCCTAATCCTGCCATTCCCCCGGGGAAAATCCAGCCCGGCAAATGGCATCGAGGTCTTAATTCTCAGGAGTTGTTTATAGGGAGAGGAGCACCCCAGATAAGGCAGGGCTGCTCAAAATCTGCCATCTGGCCAGGCAGCAGAGCTCTGGGGCTTTGGGAAGTTTTAAACTGGCATTGTTTCTAAAGCCTGGATTTTCCCTGGTGCATTCATACCTTTTGGAGAGGCAGGACAGCCCCTAATTGCTGTGGGCACTGCTCAGGGACTGCGCTCAGAGCCTGGCAAAAAACCGGCCCAACTCTGCCAGAAGCACCTGAGAATTCGGGACTGGGGAGGTGGGGAAAGAATTCCCAATTTTCTTAAAGTAGGTAAGCACAGGAGCAACCTCTAACTTATTTTATTGAGCCCTCCAAGGTCGTGTTTGCTCCTGAGGGATGCACAAAACGCTTGTTTAAAACCTCAGCCTGTTCTTTTCGAGGTGGCAATCCTGTGCACTCCCTGACCAGCCCACACCTCCACCTGCCCCGATGTTTCTCCAGCAGGGAAAACAGCTAAAAATTACAGTTATTAGTCACTATTCTCCCCTTCTTCTGAGTCATTAACATCAATTACTAACCACTGCATTGTCAATTAAGACTATCACTTGCTGCTATTCACTGCTAATGTGCTAATTGTCATCAATTTACCGCCTCAATTATGTGGTCATACACTTGCCTCGAGGTATAGAGATGTGATATAAGGATCTGGAGGAGAAACAGGCTCTCCCTGCTTTTAATGCAGGAAAAGAAACCTGGAGTGAGTCTGAACACGGACGGAGTTGCAGAATTCTCCTAGAGAAAAATTATTCTAACACACAGATGATGGCAAGGGAAACAAGAACCACAATTTCAGCTGAGTGTTTTACAAGACCCTTTTTTATTCCCGACCCTTCCACTGAAAATGTGACTTTATTTCCCCTGCCACGGATTTGTGGATCGTGTTCACTCCGTAATCATGTATATATTTTTGCCTAATTATATCTGATTGCTTACTGCATGTTGTACTTTCTAATGAGCATTGAATTATTAATCTGCTGCCGAGCCTTTCTCAGCATACAAAAGGGAAAGATGTCTGGTGTCATTGAACACAGCCTATTGTTTTCCCTTCAAGCAGCAGCAGCAGCAAACTTTAGGATTCAGCAGTGTGCCAGATTCTCACTACAGACACAGCCGAGTTCTCCTTGACAGGTTTTAAATAATATGTTTTTGGTATGCTTTATCTGACACTAAGCTGCCCTGAAAATAGTAGAGGAAGTCTGCTAGTGAGAATAAAATCAGACAAACCCCTAAAAAAAAATTTTTAAAAAAATCCCTCCTGTCTCTATTTTTCAGTCCTTAGGCAAATAACCTTGTAGGCTGTATGGAAGGGTTTGATTTCTTTCATGCAGTTGCTCAGCAATCCAAGGAAATAAAGCAGAGATGCTTATCCAGAGCAAGGGTCCAGGGAAAATGATGGATCTTTTTCCCAGCAAAGGAATTGGGATTTTTCACCTAAAATTGTGATGGGCACGTGATTTCCATGTGCAATATTTATCTGTGATGGGGTGCTGGGGGTGAAATCCTATTTCAAATCACCCTGTGGCTGCTCCTGGATCCTTGGCAGTGCCCAAGGCCAGGTTGGATACTGGGGCTGGGAGCAGCCTGGGAACAGTGGGAGGTGTCCCTGCCATGGCAGGGGAAGAAAAGATGAACTTTGAGGTCCCTTCCCACCCAACCCATTCCCTAATTCCAGGATGAATCTATAATTTGATCCCAATAAACCCTCTCTTTGCAGGTGCTGTGCTGTTGGTGCCTCCCAGCCCACCCCCACACTGAGGCCACCCACCTGTGGGCAGGTAGGTCCCAAAGGAGGGGTCTTGGATGGAGGGGGGACACACCCAGTGCAGACTTTGAGCTGAAACCCTTTAGAAATGGTTTTCCCTGGAGAGCAGTGTCCTCCAGCTGAGATTTAGGGGCTCTCCTGCCCCTCCCAGGGCACAGGGGGAAGGCTGGCTGTTTGTCCTTAGCCAGGCTCTCCTGAGCTCTGTGAAACCTCTGGGCTTCTCTCCCTGCTGCCATCAGCTCCTCTGGCACCTCCTGCCCTTCCCAGGTGGATTTCTGCTCTGGGTGTGCACTAAACTTGGAGCAGCTCCTTGGCTGTGTTGGGGTGTGCAAGCTGCACCTCAGCTGGTGTTTTGTTATGTGTGGGAATCCTTAAAATCAGAGGGTTTTGGGAAAGCTGCAAAAGGCAGGCCTCAGAAACAGCAGAACTGCAATTAGAGCTAAGTGGTAGCCATAAGATTTGTCAGCAGAAAAAGTCCTCTGAGAAGTAGAAAGTAAGAACAAATAGAACAATGGTCTGTGTATTAATGCTTGGCTAGAATAACTCCCTAAACTACAGAAAAGAATATCTAGCAAGATGTTAGGAAGTTCTAAGCTTAATAATGGAGCTCTGAGCATTGTGTTTTAAGGCTTACAAGCAGGTATTGTATTCAAAAGAAGCAAGCATTGCTTTAACCAAAGCAATAGTGTGCTTATAGAGGTTGGATAAATTTACTGTCAATATGCTTTTGATTTGTGTGATTGGTCAAAAAACTTTTAAAATGAGTTGTAACATTGAGTTCTTTATCTGCTGCTGGCATCTTCCCATTGTCATGCCCATGAAATGAGGCTGATGGTGGAAAATGAACAGCTCGAGGTGTGTTCCTCAGCAGTCCCATCCTGCTGGAGATTTGTGCAGAGACCCCTGGCTGGCAATATGAGAGGAGGGGGTTGCTTCTGAAGTTGGAAGTCTTTTATTTGCTCCCTAAGTCTCTGAACACCCTGCTTGTGCTGGGGTAGCTTTGGCAGCTGGCATCGTTGCTCTCTGGTGGTTGCTCCTCTCTGATGCTAAAGCTGATTTTCATCTCTGAAGATATTCCAGGCTCAGTGCATTGACTTAGATTTTGACAAAAAGGAATGAAATCAATGTAAGATGTTAATATTTGTGTTGGTTTGTTTAGAAGCTTTTTAGATCAGCTTGAGGAAAACTTGGGGAAGCGAGATGAGGTTCAAATGTTTTATAACTGTAGGGTGAAGTGTTTCTTTGGCTCTGTCTGACTGAAACATCGGCTTCATTTGAACAGAGTGGCATCAGTTTGGGTTTTTTTTTTTTTTTTTTCCATATCTAGATTTTTCTCTTGGTTCTGCTTATTTGTTCTCTTATCTCTGCTCCCTGACAAAAATTTCTGGAGAAGAACAACCCAACAGAGGCTGCAGCTTCCACACACTTTAACTGCTGCTTGTTGAAATTAGTTTAATATAATAATTACTTCTTTTTCCAAATATGCTTTTTATGTGAAGTGATTCAGGAATGCAGTTGTCAAAGGGGAGGGGGGAGGAGGAGGAGGAGGAGGGAAGCACTGAATAATGAGGTGGGAATGAGTCAGTGAGTGAGGGCAGCACTCCCCAGTCCCCCCCCGTGCCCCCCAGTCTCACGGTGCCAATAAAGCTGCTCATCCCAGAGTGTCCCAGTCCCAACTGGGGTGGTGGTGATGAAATGGGACATCAGGGCAGGCTCTGACCTTGGAAATGCAGCTTAGAAAGTCAGAGGAGAGCAGCTTGGCACAGCCCAAGGGAGCTCCCTAGATCTTTAACAAAAATGTAAAGACTGTGTTGATGAATAAACATCTCCCAGATTCCCTAAACTGTGTAAAATTTCATGGCTGTGGTCTAAATTCTCACTTTCTGGCACTGGGGAGAATCCAAGAATGGTTTGGGTTGGAAGGAACCTTAAATCCCACCCAGTGCCACCCCTGCCATGGCAGGGACACCTTCCACTGTCCCAGGCTGCTCCCAGCCCCAGTGTCCAGCCTGGCCTTGGGCACTGCCAGGGATCCAGGGGCAGCCCCAGCTGCTCTGGGCACCCTGTGCCAGGGCTGCCCACCCTCCCAGGGAACAATTCCTTCCTGATACTTTCAAATCCTTCATGCCTGGATGCAGGGAACTGCAGCCAGCTGAGGTGGTTGGGTGTGTTTTAGTGTGACAAATCTCCAGACCAATGTTCTCCTCCTGATTTTGCTCTCCCAGCTGTAAAGTCCTGCTCCAGGTGTAAGAGAGCTCCTCCTTTCCACCCCCACCTGAATTCCAGTGAAGATTTATTTGAACTGTAACAATAAAAGTGGTGGCCCTCCTTTATTAATGACAGGGAAGGGGAGAGATAAACAGCCCATAAATTACATCAGCATCAGGTGCTCAGAGGGGAACTTTGGGTAGATCTCAAAGGACAGAGACAGAGGGAAAATCAGCTACTGTGCTTAGAAAGGAACTGGGAATTGCTGGTAAATTCAGACACATAAATAATATAAAGTTGCTGAAGTCCAAGTTAGTTTTTGGGTTTGGTTTGAGGGGATTTTTTTGGAGAAGAAGAGCTTGTCTTCCTCAAACCAACTGCTCTAGACTTAGAAAAGATTTCAAGAAGTTGAATGCGTCTCTTTTCCTCTTGAAAACTTCCATCCAGTTTTATTATTTGGGTAGGTAATACCACAAATACAGATGGCATTTACCCTTGCCTTGTCTCCTCCCAATCTGTTCTCTTTTCTGGGTTAATACCTTCTCCCACTCTGCTCTTCTATTTCAATGTAGTGTTTAAAAATAAAATGGCAGATTTCTCTTTGCTTTTCCTCTCTGTTTCTTCACATTTATATTTTGACTTTGTTACCTTTGGCTCACCTCATCTGCCTACATAGAAAGCTTTTTTTGTTTGTTTGTCAGATTCTTCTACATAACTTTTCCTAGAACTCAGAGTAAGCCCTGCCTAAAGAACAACTTTCATGCCTTTCAACCCAATTCATTTTCTCTTACTACATTTTATTCTTTATAATTTCAAGATTTAGGATTTACAAACAGCACAGAAGCGAGGAGTTAAGGGAGACAAAAACAGGAGGGTGGGGAAAAATAAAATCCGTATTTTAGTTTGGGTTTCTGCCTAAAAGGATGACACTGGGTCCGTTTTTCTCCAGTACAATGGAAGGTATTGAATTTGGAGATTCATGCATGAACTAAAAATTGGCAGGAAAAAAATCAGTTTAGTGAAATTCAAAGCAAGTTCCTACAATAAAACTGTGTGGGGAGTGGGGGTGTCAGATTGAACTTTAATAGAAATTTTTCCCTTAATATTTTTTTTTTTATGACGGTATTTTATTAAAAACCCCACAAGCATTTCAAGAAGAAAATATTGTTCACAGTGTAAAAGTTCGAACGTAGCACTTTGAAAACAGGAGTGAAACTCTTCTGTCTCCTTCCACACATCATCCTTCATTTTGGAAGTGCTCCAAAAGAAATCATCTAAGCCTTTCAAATCAACTTGTTTCACTTTTTTGTTTTAAAGGCATTCTTTAAGCCAGACTCTATTTTGAACACCTTCACTCTCCCTAATAATCATCTCCTTGATGGCTCTACCACAAATAGAGGGAAAAATCCAATTCTCCAGCAGCAATTGTGATGCTTCCCTGTCCCAAGAACATAAAGAAAGGTTCCTGCCAGCCCATGCTGTCATTTGCAAACTCTTTGTCACATTTTGTCACAGCAGGGATCAATATTTGCCACGGTGCCAAGGCGGCAGCTCCATATGCTGCCTCTTTTCGTGGAGGCCATGCCAAAAATAACACTGTGGTGCAGCTCCTGGGGGAGGTGGTGCCGTGGCCATGGACAAATGGATCTGGTCTCCTCTTAAAGCATCCTTGGCCCCCCCTCTGTTGGTCCAAAAGGCAACCAGAGCTTTGCCAGGGGCGATGTGGGCTGCAAGGACTCGCCGCGGGTCTCAGAGGGAACTGGGTGGATGTTTGGGTGCTCAACACCACTCCAGCATTTCTGCAGGCTGATTAATCCACAGAAAGCTTGTAATTATCCCAGTGTTTCCCTCTGGACTCCTCAGCATGTGTTGGTGTCTGGCTGTCTCTTTGTAGCATATGTTCTCCCTCTCCCAAGCCCATCCCGGAGCGCGTCCGCGGGGTCGGGGCCACGCGGCCACTGCGGCCCTGCAGGGTGACCTCTGCTCAGCCTGGTGCTCGTTAAGGTGTGGGGTGACAGTGCCATGGCAACAGGAGGCTGTGCATGCACTGATTACCAAACAACATTTGCTAATTAAAGGCAGCTCAACGCTCAACTCACCGCGCTCTCGCGGCACAAAGGCGAGAGGCGGCGGTGCGGGTCTGTCGCTGAGGTGTGGCAGGAAACGCTCCGTGTGCTGCTCCTTTCCACTCCTGCCAGAGCCTTTCCCCCATCAACTCACCCTTCTGAGAACCCAAAATGAGGCCCAAGTGCTCCCCTTGACCTAATGAATCTCATGTACCTCTAATAAAGGCACCGTTATGGCCAGAGAGGAATTTTATTTGGTTACCAGTTGGCACCAGGTGTTTTCTGGTGGCTGTGGGTGTTGCTTTGATTTCTACCCACTAATTCAAATGAATATCAAATTTCCAGCTGCAGCTATTTTCTTGTACTGAAAGAATCTGAGGTGTTGAAGTCCTTTGGGTTCTTTTTTCCTGACAAGAAATGAAGGACAGACATTTGGTTGATTCTTCTGTTCCTTAGACCACTTTGATGACCTTGTGCTTTTCACTTTTGGAAGTTACCCCAGGCACTGCAATATCTATAAAATGTCTTTTCCCTCTCTCCTTTCCACACCCTGTGATTCTCACTAAGGTGTGGTCAGGCTTGGCTTCCCAGGCAACCACACACATCCAGCCACAGCATCCTCCAGGGAAGGACTTTTCTCCTTGGGTCCCTCATGGATCAGGATTTTCCTAGGAGCAGAGGACATGATTCAATAGGAATTCCACAGAAATGAGCTGAAAGCTGTGGTTGGTAGGTTCTGAACACGACCCATCCCTTCTTATTGCTGCAGCACTTCTCCTCTGTGAAGGAGACTCACAACTTCCTTTTCCTCCTTAAAGAAGGTGCCAGACATGCGCAAAAGGAGCCAAGAGCTGAATTCCTCACCCCAAAACTCCTTGTCCTGGGAGCTGTTCCCTTGAGGAATGGGGTTTAGCTCTTCCCAGGCAAAGCAAAGAATTGGTGGTGATTCTCAGACTGAGGGCAGGATCTCACCAGGTCACCATTTTCCCTCTGTATTTTTGTGGTTCCAACCTTTAGCTTTCTCAATCTTTTTCCTTATAAAGTGTTCTTCACCTTATATTGTTTTCTATCCCAAATGTACTTGATTTTCACCATAATTACTCACCAGCTTTCCACAAAGCAATGGTCTGGGGATCTCTGACCTCTGGAAATCCCTTCAGGGGAGATTATTCTGCAATAGTAAGCTGGGACCCAGAGCCAAACCTCTCTGTGCCCTCAGGGAGCTGCATCATCTCTGATGTATTAACGTGATTTGACGCCATCATTTAAGCAACTGGAGATGCAGATGTGGAAGAATATGTGCAGACAGAAAATTAAATTGTATAGATCATGAGCATCTCAGGGTTGATTAAATGAAATGAGAGTGCATTTCCTCTTTCATACGGAAAGAGGCTTAACATTAAAAAAAACCCTAATCTTTTCTAAGATAAAGTTCATTAACACAATGATTATTCATTTGGCTTTTATAATGATACTGCTGCTTAATCACCAGAACATTGCTTCCTGTGCTCTAGGAGAACCAGCAGGAAGCATTTGAAGAGACAGAGCTGGTGCTAATGCAGCAGCAGCCAGGATGGAATCTCAGTGCCTTTCAGTTGAAAAGTGAATTCCTGCTCAGGTTTCTAAAACCCCACCCATCAAACAGCAGGAGCTTTAAACCCAACATTAAATTTATACAGCAATGAAGCCTCAGGTTTCCTGTTTCTACACAGTTAACATCTAAGTTTCCTCCTGGGTCCATTTCCATTATTTATTATATTATTTGCCTAGAGCAGCACCCCAGAGGAGCATTGTAATCAGGAACTGAGCTTGTGTTGGGAGAAATACAGTGCAGTCACTCCAGAGCTGGCCTGGCCTCTTGAGTTTATAATCCTAATAAACAAGGCAAACAGTAATAGAGATAGATAAACAAATGCTGGAGGAAGCTGTCTGCTTAATGACTTCCTCTCCCTGCAGTTTCCATCCCCACCTCGTGCTCCTGCAGGGTTCCAACCCTTTCTCCCACACTCAGCCTGAAACTCCAGGGTCCTGCCTCCCCCTGCTGCAGGGCTTTATTCCACCTTTCCCCTCACCTCTGCTCATCATTCCTGTTCTTTGTTGTTGGCATCCTTCACCTCCCTGTCCCAGCAGCTCCTCAGTGCTGGTGACCAGTCTGCAATGGTCCCTGTGGCATCAGGGCCAGGCTGAGCTCCTGGTGCCACCTCAGATGCCAGCGAGTAGTGGCACTGCCTCTTCTCCTCCCTGGCTACGTTTGAGGGCAGGAATTGGAATCATTGAACCCCTCTTTCTTTTCCAGGAGTGTTTTTCCTCTAAGAAACAGGGTGGAGTGTGTGTGGGAGTGTGGAGGAATGAAGGAAGGAGTTGGGAGATGCCTCCAAAGAAAGAGGGGATATTTGGAAGGCAGTCACAGGGGGGTTTAGGACCTGTTGATGTTGTAAATGTGGGGCAGTTTGATTTCTAGCCATGAATTTAAATGAATACTGAATTTTCAACTGCAGCTATTTTCTTGTATTGAAGCCACATTGGAATCTGAGGTGCTCATGTTCTGGTGAAGCTCTTTGGGTTCTTTCTTCCTGACAAGAAATTAAGGACAGATGTTTGCTGGATTCTTCTGTTCCTCAGACCACTTCAATGACCTTGTGCTTTTCACTTTTGGCCCTGCATATCTATAATATTTTTTTTATGGTAATGTTTGCAGGCAGCCCTTTTCTCCATAGTGAAAGCAAATGCCCCAGGAGTCAGCACAGGCTTCCACTCACCAGCAGCAGGGTTCAGAAAATACTCTGTTCTTCAGGCTGCTCTTCACAGGCATTTGTGTCACCTTGGTCTTTTGGGATTTTCTAAGCCTTCTGATGTTTACATTCTTGTAATGGAGTTCCTCACACACTTTCATGAAAATGATGATTGTTTACATTCTTCTGTGTAGGAGGAGAAGTTTGATGGACTGTTAGTCTGACCAGTGTGGTTGGAAAGGTGACAATACCATCCTCCAATCCACTGTCACTTTTGGAATTCTATAAATATTAAAATCTAAAAAAATAAAGTAGTCTTTTCCTGTTCAGATGCTGGAACCTTGTGTATAAGTTCTGTTATTTCCATGTCGCAGCTGTGACACATTTGTTTCCTTATTTTTACTTCTGCAAGAAAGGGAAGTCCTAGAAGGAACATCATTCTTGTTCACAAATCTGGGGATAGAGAAGCTGGAAACACACCTGAGCATCTGCACCTTGCTGGAAGGGCTGGAATCCGAGGGGCTCAGCCTGAGGCTGAAGGAGGGGGAGCTCCCTGAGCAGCCCTGCCCAGCCTGGCGTGCTCTGAGCAGGCTGCCAGGCTCCTTTCTGCTGGTCCATCTTCTTTTTGGCCAGCAAGAGCCTCCTTCTTTGGGCTCACCGAGCCTCCCCACGCCCCTGATTAGTGCTGAGTTTGCTCTGGGGTGTTCAGCGCTGCTCTGACAGGGTGGGACAGATAAAATCACCTCTCATCAGCCTGAGATCCTGCTGCTTTCCTCAAGAGTCTGCCGGGTGTGACATGCACCACAAGGGGGGTTAGGAAGGGCTTTGTTTTGCCTGAAAATTTCCAAAGCAGCTCAGATTCCGTTTGTGCCATCCACCCTGAATTCCCTGGGGATAGTTTTGTCGGTCTCAGTAGGGGCAGTGAGTCCTTTTCTTTCTCCTGCCTGCTCAGTGCAGCAGAGGGAAAGCTAGACAAAAACAATCAGGGAAAATATAGCAGCACTTCTTCTCTAGTAGGAGCTGTTATAATCCAAATTAGCTGATAAAAGCAGTCTTGAGAGTGATTTGGGATTGAAGTCCAAAAAAAAAAAAAAAAATTGGTTAAAAGGTTATATCTGAAAACAGAACTTTTGAGAACAAATTGTTGCTGCAGAAACGCACATGGGAAGATCAGCTTTAACACTCTGCCTTGTTCTTCCCATTTCCCTCTCAGATCCTTTAGTATCCATCTTTTAGAAGTGTCAAAGGAATGTGGCAGCATTTTTAAATTAAGCTCAGGTGTGCAAACAGCTCTGATTCTTCTTTCTCTACAGCCACATGCATAAGGAACTGAAAAAAAAATACTAAAGGTCATTGTTTCTGCATTTAATTTTGTATTTATTTGTTTGATAAGACTCCCCAGTCAGATGCTCTGGGCACTCCTGGCTATTAATTGCAAACTCAGCATGCCATGCAATTAAGGGAAACAAAACAAGACTGAAAAGCTTCAGAAATAGATGGGAAAATAGGAAAATCACAACAGCAAACAGGAAAATCACGATGTTTGTCTACAAAAACTGCAGAAGTCACCAAACTGGTGTGTTGGCACAGGAGATGAGCTGTGAGGGCAGGATGGGGCAGGGCAGGAATGCCCAGCTCTTCCAGGAGAGGGGACCAGGCAGGGAGGAGCAGGCAGCACCAAAGCAAAAATGTTCTTCCAATCCAAACAATCCCCTCTCAACTTCAATGAGAATTTTGCTCACAGGCAACATTCGCTCCCAAGACATCTCTTCCATAGTTCTTACAGCATAAATAGCCCCTCATTGTTCAGTTTTAAAGGAAATAAATGATGCTTTCAGCCCAGTCCTTTTCATTGCCTGTGACTGATATCAGCAAAGCACTGGTGCTGGTTATGTCTATGGAGATACAGCCTTGCAGTGCAGATGTGTTATTTAAATTACAATGCTGGGAATACATTTGTGTCAGTAGCTTTCCATCTCCTGCACCAAGTGTTGAAGTTATGAGGGGAAGAAAGCCCTGCTTTTTCCTGAGCACCACTGTATTTTCCTCTTTTCACGAGTCAGTTTGTTACATCTGAAGAGCTTACTCATGCATCCCCATCCAGTTCATTTTTATTACAGCTCTGTGTTTGTTACAGATAAGCTCCAAGGATGCAGCTGAAAGCTGGGCTCTTTCCAGTTTCCATGTATTTTTTTTTTTTCCCAAGGTTTTAATCGTTATATAACATTGTGTTATGACACAACCTCCCTCTCGCTGAAGGAAAATTGCTAAACTCGGTTTATCGAATGTTTCAAGGGTACAAAGTTCAGATAAGAAAAGCTGAGATAGTAATCAAAAATGTCAGTGAGAATTACAAGTTTCTGGAAGTATAAAAAGGGTGTTTCTTATATTTCTTTCCTCTTTCCCCCCTTTTTCCTTACAGCATTCTGTTTTTCCAAGTACTCAATATTTGGGGAAATCTCTTTTCCATGGACTGTTCCTCTTTTTCCATCCCTTTGAAGAGAAAACCTGGCAGGTTCAGGCTCTGCAGAAGCAGCCAGTGGTCATTTTTGAGTGGCAATTTTTGCACCTGCCCTTGGTGGCAGCTCCTGAGTGCCCCAATTTGAGTTTGGGGATGCTTGGCCCAGCAGCTGCTGCCTGGTGAGTGACACCAGAGAGCACGAGGACAGGTTTCTTTCTCGGAGGCACAGACCCAAAGGGAAGCCAAAAAAAGCCACAGGGAAATGCTTGTTAAATATTAAGGGGAAAACAACCTGTGCAAAGAGGGTATTGTGCACCAGGACAGGCTGCCTTGAGGGGATGTGAGCATACTGCAGCTGAAAATGATCAGAATTCAGCCCAAACTCAAGCTGGCCCTTCTCTGGGTGCTTGGGATGGACCAGATGACCCCAAGGTCCCTTTCAACCAAAATCACCCCATGGTTTTAATGCCTGGTGGGTTTCTCTCCAATTATTTAGCACCCACAGAACACAATATTGGTAATTTCAATCCCTTTTTTTTTCCCTTCTGCACCTTTTTTCATCTACACAGTCATTCTTCCAGATCAATCGTGTCTTGCTGTCACAGGAGACAATCATTGTAATCATTTACAGAAAGAATCAGCATAATTCTGAACGTTTCACACCCTGAAAAAGGGGAGGATGACAAAGTTGTTCTTCTGTCCTAGAACTGAACTGCCACTCTTGCCAAATCTCACCCACGGGCAATTAAGGATTCATCAAACACTAACACTCACATTCCTTTGGGGTTCAAAGTGAATTAGTAAAATGTGGATGTCATGGTGTCTGTCAAAGATGGGATGTGGCATTGTGGGTGCCTGATGGCAATCAAGGACCAGTTCTTCAGCATTTCCCTCCTGCTGATTAACTGGATTGTCCCTGATGCCACTTCTTGGGGTGGTGGAGTTGAAATAGTCTCAGGATACATTGGAAGAAAAGCTCAGGTGTTCAGAAGGGCTGAAGGAAAGAGGCTTTGTGGTGATATTGATCTCATCCACTGGGAGTTACAGGCAAAAAACATCCAAAATGTCCTGTGTGCTGGAAATCATCATTCCTCTGCATGTGATGGGAGATTCCTGGCCAGTTCTCCCCAGTCAGAGACACTGATTGCATTTACTTGGGCTGCAGGGGTCAACCAGGTAACAGGAAAATAAGGAGAAATCTGCAGGTGGTTTTGGACACCCCTCAGATCCCATCCCTTTCCCTGAGCAGCTGGAATATAAATGCTGTGATTCCTTGGACAGTTATTTTTTTATCCCAAGTAGCCAAGGAATGACTGTAATTATTCCTAGATATCTGATTTTTTACTGGAATCCCACTGTCCAAGCTCATCCAGCAGGGAGGAGAGATGGCTAAAATTTGGTGGCAGACTTTGGGCCAGAGAAGGAATTCTCTGAATGTGAGCCCCTGGATGTTTTAGCCCTCCCAGTCTGATTCTGTAGTGAACAGGCCAAGAAATGGATACATCAATATTTTCTTATTGCCACGCTCATTTTAGCCAGGACAGCACTAAATTTTGGCTTTCTTCCTCTCATCCCAGCTTCTGCTAGGTTTTACTCCTTTTCCTCCTCTTTCTTTTCTTCATTGAGTCTAAGAGGAGGAATAAAAGATAGGTGAGAAGAAGGAAAATGAGAATTACCCCAGAATATCAAGATATCCTGAGACACTGTGACTGTGGTTCCTATTTACACCCATTGTAGTCTGCAGTCCAGTGGTAGAAACCCAGCTGAAGAACAAAATTCAAGGAGAACCTGAGATTATTCCCATTCTTCTTCTATTATTCATGAACTCTTCAGTGGCAAATTGACTGAAAAAATGGGTAAAACAAATTTGATAATTACAAGTTAATAAAACCTCCACGCTGCTTACCCAGAAGTCAGTAACCATAGATCTGCTCTGTTTAAGCAGTTTAAATACATAAAACTGTTAATTACTAATGCAAATTCATAGTGGAGGAAATGATGGTGCAGTTACACCGAGAGAATAAATGTTACATTTTTCCTGCAAACAATTTTTAGTTCGGTAATTTTAAGAAAATTCAATATTGAGCTAAAAAGTCATTACGGGGCCTTTTGTATGTAGAGTTGAGAGTTGAAAACCAGTTCTGTAAAGATCTTTTTGGACTTTTGAAAGGAGGATTAATTAGAGCCTTAATAAGGCACAGAGTGAGAATTTTGACAAATTAGCAGAAAAATTGTACTGAGCCCTGGGGCAGAGGCTAAAGCAGGGTCAAGACATATATATTTTTTAATATCTATTCAAATTTTTCATATATGCTTTATATATCTATTATTATATTATATAAATATATATTATATATTATATATTATATATATTTCTATATTATAGATAAATAATAGATATTTATATATTTTATATATAAATATGGATTATATATTTTTATATATTATATAACTATATGCTTTAAAATATTTTGTATATTTTTATAAATAGATGGTTTTTCCAGGTGACCTGGGGATGGAGGCCTGGATTTGCAATATCTTGGTAGTTGAGGATCCCAGGCAAGCATTTGCTCTGTCACAAAAAGTGGGGCTGGAGTCTCTGCAGCCAGGAGAACAAATCCCTGCAGCTCCCAGATTCTCCCCTAAGCTTGCTCAGATTTCAGGTGATATCACAAATCTGCCTCCCAGCTCGCTGTGCCTCACTGCATTTCACTGAGTTTACACACAGCCAAAATTAAAATGTTACAAGAGGATGAAAGAAACAAAGTGAACTTCAAGGCCTGAATATTTGATATCCTGATATTCATTAAGAGGCAGTAATTATCTGATTGCATCTATTAATTCTGGCACATTACATTGCTTCAGTCTTTAAACTCTACATAAATTTTATGCTGATTAATTAAAATAAAAGGAAATGGGTTTTATGCACCTTCTTTATTCTTAATCCTTTGTTCCTCCAACCTGAGTGTGTCCCTTTCATTATTGTGAATTATTATTAATTATTGTGAATCAGGCACCTCCCAAGTGGGGTGAATTCATGAGAAATGAGAAAAAAAAAAAATAAAAACAGAAAAAGGAAAATATTACATGTCTCACTTTCCTCTTCAGAGTGCTGATATTAATAAGTGAGCTCCTAAAAAGAAACACCTGCATCCTGAAATTAAGGATCTGAGGCCTCTCAAAGGAAAGGAAAGGAAAGGAAAGGAAAGGAAAGGAAAGGAAAGGAAAGGAAAGGAAAGGAAAGGAAAGGGGAAAGGAGAAAGGGGAAAGGAAAAGGGGAAAGGAAAAGGGGGAAGGAAAAGAGGGAAGGAAAAGGGGAAAGGAAAGGAAAAGCATATTGGAAATTATATTGGAGGGCCTTGAGGTTGAGGAGGGATTTCTTCAGCTCATGATTAGTTGTCTTTGAACCAGGAGAATCCAAAGAAAAGCAAATAAAAGTCAGGGTTTCCCAGGGAAACCACTGCAAACTAGATTCAGCACTGTGCAAAACCAATATGAAACATTTAAACCAAAATATTTATAATTATATATATGCACGTAGATGTCTATAAATCCCTGCACATAATGATTCATTTCAGACTAATTAGTTCTTATAGAAAGATCTGAGCTTTTTGGTCTGTGTTCCCACATGGATTAAAGGGGGATAATAATTCTTTTGTGCTAATTGTAACAAGCATTGGAGGAGAGCCATGGAATTGTGAGTTATTATTTATTATTTTCTAGGAATCTTGGCCACCCCTAAAGTTCAGCCACCAAAGGGGTGGAAATGTGGTGGGAAACCATTTTTTGTCTTCAGCCCTACCTGACAAATTTCAGATAAGGGCAAGGCATTCAAAAAACACCCTCATTTTCCTGTTAAACCTCAGAGGAAAAATAGATAAGAAAATTGTCAGATCTGTGTTTATCAAGGGCTAAATGTGATTGCTGTCCTTACATATAATTTGTTCCTTTATGTCACAACCTGCTGGACAAATATATAATTTCAGTTCACACTATCATTGTCACGTATGTTAAATAGGTCTCGATCATTTAGCATTTTTGCAAGGTCTCTGTATATTTTATTTATATATGTATGTGTTTTATTTATATATTTTATTTACATATTCTGTTCAAATATTACCAGATCAAAAACTACAGCAATGGCTCAGTGAAAAATCTCTGAAAGGGAGGCGTAATCTGTGCTCTAATATTTATATCAAATTCAAGAAATCAGCTTCCCTTTCAAAAATACTTTGGTGATCTTTTTGAACACAGGTGAAGTGATAATCAGTGAATTTTCCATCCAAAATCTGTGAGCTTTAGTGAGCTGAATTCCAATCGTGTCCACGTGTACAGTCCCTGGGTTGGGCTCCAGTTTGGATTTCTTGGCAGCAGCCCACTTTTAATTCATTTGCTCTTTGTTCTGAGTGAGAATCTTTACAAATATTCCTATTTACAGTGGTATTTAGGACTCACAGTGAAGGAATAATACCAGGTCTGCTTGCCAGCCAATGGAACCCCGTGGAAGGGAATCCTGCCACATCAGAGCTTTTATTTTATTGCCTTGCTCTTTCAGCTCCAAACTTGCTGTGTAGTCCTTCCCGAGGAAAAACAGGAAATAACCATTTTATGGGAACGTTTTTAGGAGTTGCCCATCAAAAAGATGGAGACAAGGGCACCTGGGTTATAACAAACCTCCCCTGGAACTTAAATCCAAACAGAGTTGTAGTTAAGTCAGTCAATAACACTGGGAAAGAACGAGAGGGAACCTCCCTGGAAGCAGCATTAATCCCCCTGGAAGTGACCCTGTTTTGCCATTTATTTTTCGATTTGGAGATTAAACATGAGGACACCCAAACAGATAAAATTGAGACAAAGATAACAGGGAGGAAAGAGAGCAGGAAAGGGAGGCAGGGGTGTGAGGGGAGCATCACGTAGCTCATTCCCTCTTTGTTTGCACAAGTCAATTCTTTCCCTCTCCAACAGCACACAAAAGAAGTCTCAGGAGCCTTAAATTACTTTCCCAGTCTTTACAGAGCACCTCTCCAAAAGCAAAATTAATGGGGTCCGCTGGGCAGCCAAAAGGAAAAGCCCATCTCAACACGTTTTGTTCTGCTCAAGACAAAATACCCTGATCCCAACTCAACCCTCAGGCGTTGCTGCTCTTCTGGCAGAAGATTTAGAGCTGAGAGGGAGAGGCTGGGCAGCTCCTGGGGAAAGCAGGCCAGGCTGGGGTTTGGGAAGGAGCAGCAGCCTGTGGGAAATGGGATTCTGGCCTCAGCTGCTGGGGATCCTCACCCCAGTGCAGCCCAAGGTGTTGGGGTCGATGGATTTGCTCTCAACTCGCGTTGGGCAGTCACAAGGGGAAAAAAAATTGAGAGGAATGAATTGGGTGAGCAACAGTGGAGTCCTGTAAGCTCTGCTTTTTTCTTTTTGATTAGAAAGCATGCTGTCTTGGTCTGGCAGCTCAGTTTAGAGCATTGCATAAATAGTCAGACTTGTATTCATGGCTTTGAGTCTTAAACTGCAAAAAAAAATTAAAACCAACCAAAAAAACCACCTCCCAAACCCAACAAAAATCCCCACTCCAAACAGCGCATTTCTGAATGGATGGACCAGATTCCCAATAATTTTTATAGAACTATTTTTAATTTTCTCAAAAGGCCAACTAAACTCAGCCAGCTGTGGCACCTGTGGGCTTCACATATGGGGAACCATAACAAGAAGTCCAAATAATCACTGATATAACAACTCAGAAGTCACCCAAACCCAGGTTTCTCTGACCTCAAATACACCCACATCCAAAAAGTCCTCTAAGAGACAGTGACAAAGGTGCTACTTTAAAATTTAAAACCAGTCTATGATTTTCTGATTCTCAAATCAAAAGTGACCTCATTGCTGCTGACTTTTCCCCTAAGGGTGAAACCACCACTAAATGGTTTCTAGAGGTGTGGCTGGAATCTCAGGAAGGCCAGCTGCCAGGTCAGGAAAGCACAATTTACCTTAGAAAATCAAAATTTTGTTGAGTACTGCTGTGCAGTGAGGAGGACAAGTCCATACAACTAAAAGTAGTGCAGTGAGACAGTCCAGGCAGAACTCAATGAAATAAAGATGAGCTGAGCTGCAGTTACTCATTTTTACTGGAGGCTTCAGAAATAGGACCTCATCTATAGAACAAATCAACTTTCTGCATGAATTTTAGATTAAACTTTATCAATTAATGGCGTTTCTCTTTTTTCCATATTTTTGCCAAGGACCAATTGAGTGGAATTTTACAGGAGTCCCCAAGCTACCTTTTTAATCCTGTAGAAAATTTCAGAAATAGAAAAAATAGAGAAAATCAGGAGACACAGGCTTCTTTTAATTGTTAACTAACACTTTTAAAGGCACAGAAGTGGCTGCATGGGAGGTGTTTCATCTCTTGCAAAGCCAGCGTGTAATTCCTTATCCTAAGGCTCAGTATCCTTGGACTGGTCAGCTCAGAGCAGCCAGGGGAGGCAGTGCAGTCCCAATAATTGCTTTTTGAGTGAAGCTGGTGGCTGGGAATCTTTAACTTGCCATTTAGAGCACAGATGAAACCATTCCTGCACAGCTCCCGTTCTCTCATCTCCATTTCAGTGCTGGCTCCTGGATTTGCAGCTGAGCCTTTGAACTGGGATGTGAGAGGGACAGAAAGTGCCCTGTGCCAGGGACAATGGCTGCTTGGGATGCAGGGATGCTCTGCTGGCAGGGAGGGAGGGGCAGGGCTGAGTCCTTTTTTCCCATCTGAGTGTGGGATGCCCTGTGCTGACCTTGCTGATCCTCCCTCTGTTTGGAATTCCCACGGTAGGACGCGATTCCCGTGGTATTCCTGATTCCTCCTCAGCCCTGCCCACCAAATGTGGAGCTTCAACGAGATGAGAGCGTGGTTTCCATGGAGAAAACATTCCCTGCAAGGCAGGGACAGGAGCTGAGGTGAAACCAGGGCAGGGCCAGGTTTGCTGGGGATGAGTCCTGGAGCCTCTCTCCTGCTCTGGCACTGAAGGAGAGTTTGGGGACCGGAGAATTTGGGGACCCAAGGGTCTGATGTGATGACAAAGTGACCACTTCCCACATGGCTGTGATGCCTTCAGTTTGAGCTTTCATGTTTTCCAGGTTCTGCACTGCATTGGTGTGTGACTCTGAACTCCATACCAAGTGCCAGCAGCTCTCCTCCCAGCTCAGGCATACAGAACAATCCTTTTCCAGCCCCAGAACCAAGGACAGCACTGCAGCTTCAGCCCAAAAAGTGCAAACAACAGGGAATGGAGGAGAGCAACCTGGGAGGGTGGGACTGGATAACCTGGAGCTGGAACTGGGCAATGAACCCCAAGATGGAAATGGACCAGAACTTATAAAAGTGTGAAAACTTGGGTGTAGCCATGGCTGGGCTCTTACACTGCCCAAGGTGCATCCTTTGAGGCCTTTTAATAAATCCCTACTTTATTCCTTTAACTCTGCCCAGCCTCTGTTCCAGGCAGAGGCATCAGTTGTGAATATCATTCCTACCTGCAAAACTTTTTATAGAGTTTCATGAGGGTTTTTTCTCCCTAAACATAACAATTTATGGTCTACTTTCCTAGCTCAGGTGTGACATTGTACCAAAATACCCCAGAATTTCAAGGGAAAAAAAAAAAAATCAGTAATATTTCAAACTGCTCATCAAAGATCTCTGAATCTTCTTACTTCCCTTGGATTGGGTAATTCTGATTTTCATAGAAGATGAATTTGGCCCTCACCATGAGGACCAGGGAAAAGCTCTTCTACAGAGGGGTTTTAGTTTTGGAAGGAAAAGCAGGGAGTTGTGACAACTGTAAAAGGTCCATGCAGAGAGACAGATGCTTTCAATTCAGTTGCTCTGAATTTTTTATATTCTCTTTTCACTGCTTCAGGTGCCTGGATGGAAGGCACTTTTCCCACTGGAGTTTTGGTGCCAATGTGATAAGAACATTGGCACCAAAATGACTGATCATGTACACTTTCCTCATCATTTATTTATAACCACTTAATTAAGTTATTATGGACTCTTCTTTTTTCTTGCTGGCAGCGAGGTTGAAATTAATTTTCTTAGCCTTTCCTGTGTAGCCAGGATCTCTGACTTATCATTTCTCTGCTAAAACTGCTCATTTTCAAAGGGCATTGTATGATCCACAAGAAATTCTGGGATGACCAATTCAAAACCCACCCCAGGTAAAGCAGCACCAGTAACAAAGCTTCTTTTTTTTTAATTTATAGTCAATTCCTCTGGAAATATCCCTGCTGTATGTCCTTGCTGCTTCTCTTTTATACATTGCAAGACAGGGAAAAAAAAAAAAAAAACACTCATTTTTTGTTTTTACTTTATTTTCCTTGTGTGTGTCTCTTACCTGTACGAAGTCTCCCTTTAAGATTTTTTATCCCAAGACCTTTTTCCTTTAATTGTTGCCACTTATGGATCAAAAAGTACAGGGAAAAGCCTCTGACAGAAGGCTGGCACCTCCTCTGCCAACAAAAACTGTCTTGGGAATGACAGCAACCCTTGGATTTGCTTCTTTGCACTCCCCTACCCACATGGAAAACATCATCCAGCAGCTAAAGATGATAAAAAAAGAGAAACATCTGAGTTCTTAAGAAAACAAACAGGAGAGTTGCCATTCACTACATACTTTAATGCCTCATTTATTCTGAATAAGACTCCTCAGTTGCTGCCAAGAAAGACTTCCAGGTTTTAGGGCTAATATTTACAGGTTTTCTCCTTCTTTTACACAGTATTTATCTAAAAGCAAGGATTCCCTCTGGGTTTTCCAGACTTCTCCATCCATTTGCTCTTTGTTGCATCATTCCCCCCACCCCAGTGTGGTTCTGTTTTCCCCCCTTGCCCCAGCTGGGCTCAGATCAAGCCATCCATCAGTTTATGTTCTGCTTGGCAAAACCACCAGGCTTCTTAAAATATTTGTTCAATACCACGGCAAGAGGAGGTTCATAATCCTCTGACCTGCCTTGTGAAATATTAATAAGAGAAATCACTTTGTAAGGGGTGAAAGCTTTTTTTTTTTTTTTTAACTCAGTGAAGTCTCCCAAGAAGAGCAGAAAATAGAAATTTCATCTCTCCCAACCTGACAAAACCCAGCAACCAGCAGGGACCATTTTTCCTGCAAAACATTCAGTATTCATTCACCTACAGCAAATCAAGTAATAACAAGTGTCTTGCAAATAGAGTGTTTAAACCTTTCAAGTACAGAGGGCAGAAAGCCAGTTCCCATTTCCTCATTTGGAAATTCTGCTTTGGTTGGAAAGCCAGGATAAAAAACCCCAGATTATCAAAATACCAGGCACTCCTATTATTTAATTTCCTGTAATCTCAGCCTGTGTATGTTCAGTTTATTCTTCCCACAATTACTTTTTTTTTTTATTTTCTCCTCAATCTCAAGTTCATAAATAGATTTTTTACCTCTGCAGGTCTTGTGGATGTTAAATCGCTCAAAGTGATGCCACCATAACTTAACACTTGATTTTAAAAGTAGGATTGTGCTTAAAACCAATCTTGATCATTGTTTTCATTGAAAAGATACAGATATTAATGAAAAACAAACTTAATGCAAATATTTAACACTGGGAATGAGATGTTGATTGGACAGCAAATGTCTTTTTTTTTTTTTTTAATTCTAACATGTTTGCTGAGTTTCTACAAAAATATATTTGTTGGTAATAATTTTCTGAGCAGTTCTGGAGTTTTCAATCAAGCAGTTTAGAATTAGGAACGCTGAGATTTTCAACAACCCTTTTTTGGATAAGCTACTTTTGCTTCAGGGTCTCATCCTGGATTTGTGCTGCTTGCCCAAGGGCTGCATCACTTTTGGTATCAGAGAATAATTTGGGTTGGGAAAAGAGCTCCAAGGTCATGTTCAGGAAATTCTCTTTGTTCTAGATGTCCCTGACCCCAAAGCCAGCAGCAGGACCCTGGTGCAGGCACAGCAGGTGAATGCTTGAAGGTTCTCCCCTGCTCTCAATCCATACCTATACACAGATTAATCACAGATTAATTACACAGGATTTGAATCCCACTTTTACCTGCTCTGCTGGCTCCCAGAGCATCCAAACCCCCCTTTCCACATGCTGCCAGCTCACCAGAATCCTGCTGCTTCCCCTGGGTGCTGCTGGACCATCCTTTGGGGAGGGGCACCCAAAAAACCCCGAGAGAAGGAACAAATGGAAAGGTTTCCTTACAACTCACCGTGGGCTTTGCAGGCTGATTGCCTTAATGGCACTCTCAGGAAAAGTTCTTGCTGGGAAATGCTGTTTTCCTTCTCTTTTGGAATTGCCTGCATTAATAATAAGGAAGTTATTTATAGGAAGTGTTGCTCTGGTGTCACTCCATGCCAGACAAGACAGAAAGTGCTCCACAGGTGTGTGCAGGGAGAAGATTTTTTTATTATTATCCTTTAATAATAAATATTAGAGGAGGAAAACCCAGAGAACCCCCTTGTCCTGCCAGAATTCCAGCAGTGAAATGAGTGACACTGGCAGCACCTGAGTGCAGGAAGGGAAATCTCCTCCCAGGGCTTTCAGGGTTTACCTGAAACAGGGGAAAAGCTCTCTGACCTCTGCCCATCCTGAAAAAAAAGCTTTATTTTCCTGCACTGTCGGTCTGAACTCTTTCTTTAAGAGCAAATGAACATAGAAATTAAAAATATGAGGTTTAGCTCATTAAGCAGGTGCCAGGAAAAGCCCATGGAATGCAGACAGCAGTGGAATCCCTGGGGAGAGAGGGAAGGAAGGAGTGGGGGAGTGCTGGGAGCAGCCTGGGTGGGGCTGCCAGGCACGGGAGAGGGGAAAGTCTCATTTTAAACAGAGGGAGCACAACGTGGGATCACTTGGGAAAATAGGGAGCTGCCAAAGAAGGAGCAAACCATGGA
>VZRH01004772.1:155931-173412 GCA_013397555.1 Urocynchramus pylzowi | reverse complement strand
TTATATTATATTATATTATATTATATTATATTATATTATATTATATTATATTATATTATAATATTAAATTATGTTTGTCTGGACTGACCCTCCCATGTCACGCTTGTGCTTCCCTGTGGAATAACCCAATATCACCAATATCCTGATGTTTTGCCTCAGGTTGACACAGGAGTCTCCAATCAATCCCACATTTGTCAATTTTGGGGATGCTGAGCAGCCCTTTAGGACACCCGCTTTGGTTAGAGGGCCCATCCCATGGCTGGATTTCTGGGATTCCCACTGGGAGGCTGCAAAAGGTGGAATGGGCCCATTCAAAGCAGATATTTGTAGAGATATCCCAAATCCTGGGGATAAAATATCCAAAATTCTTGGAGAGTTTTATCATCCATGAAAAAATTCTCATTTATCATGGGTGGAATTGTTTGTGCTGCATGGTGTTGGTATGAGAAGAAGAGGAGATGCACAATGACTGCACCCAAACCTCTCAAAAGATCCAGTAACTTTTTGAAGCTCAACCACAAATGTTCTCTCAGCCAAACCCCTCAGATTTAAACATTCTGCTGTGTCTATAAAGCTCTTCTAAGGAGCTTTCCTTAATGGCTGCAATTGGTCCCATCCTTCCTTGTCTTTGTTCTTGACTTTGAATTTTGGAGCCACTACCTCTTGCAATTTCCTTTTTGCACCACCATTCCACACCAGTGATTCCTGTTTGTGCCCACAGTGCCTTTTGGAAGCTCACACTCCCTTATCTCCTCGTAATCAATTTCCTGCTTCCCAAATATCCCCACTTCTGGCATTGCAAGCTTTCCTCACACAAAGTGGTTTGAGTGCTCAGCTCTGTCTCTTTCTTCCCTCACCTTGTCTGCTCCACTTTGTGCTTTCAGCAGCAGCTGGCCACTGGATGTATCTTGCTCCTTAAATTCTGCAGATTTTGTGTGATCTCTGTATTAGTTTCCCTTCCAATTGCTTCTGCCTCGCTCCCCTTGCACAATATGCACTCAGCAGCTGCTTCTGCCACTGCCTCTGAAGGCAGAAGTGATTTCTCCTGCCAATTTTCCACTTTCCTCTCCTCTCAAGGCTTGATCTTGTTGTGTGCTTTAAAGTCAGTAATAATACAGTGCGTGTGACATGTTACTGAACTGGGGATGAAACGAGGAACACGGAGAGAGCAGCCAAAATATTTAATCATAAACTGTAATTTGCTCTGGGCTTGGCAGCCCAGGGAAATCCACAGTGCTGGGAACAACACCCAGCTCTGCCAAGGGGCACTCCAGGCAGAAAGGGATGGGATGTGGAACCAAGCACAGGGGTGGATCTGGTTTTGTGACTTTTCTTTTCATTACTATTTCTGGTTGACCAGAAGTTTGGTTATTGGCAATTACCACTGCACAGAAAAGTCATTTTCCACATCTTTTTAATGGGAAACCTGTTCTAAGTCGCAGGGATGCTTGATATTTCAGAAAATTCAATGTCTGGGATCTTTGCTTCCCATTTCACAGGGAACATGTGAAAATGTGTCCAAATGACACATTTGGAGTGTACAGTCTAAATATTTCAACTCCTGTTTAAAGTGGAAACTTTTCAGGCTGGGACAGCTCCTACTCCTCATGGGGAAAAACAAGAATACATTGGAATGTGTGTTATTTGGTAGCAGTATGTAGGTTTAGAGTAGATTTTAAAGAAATTCTTCCCTGTGAAGGTGGCAGGGTGCCCAGAGCAGCTGTGGCTGCCCCTGGATCCCTGGAAGTGCCCAAGGCCAGGCTGGAGCACCCTGGGAAAGTGGCAGGGGTGGAATGGAATAAGTTTTAAGGTCCCTTCCAACCCAAACCATTCTGGAATTTTATATTGTATAAAGACAATGGATGGAAACTGATTTTCTCTCCGACTTGACTCCACATTTAAGGTTTACCTCATAGAAAAATTAGTTTATTCAGTGCCTGGCACAGCGAATCCCCAGTTTGATGTAAAAGCTTTCAGGCTCTACATTGCTACAAATAATCTGTCACAAACAACTGAACAATTTATTTTCTATAGGGATAGAACTGAATGCAAACAAAAAAAATGTAGCTAACCAAAAATCAAAGTGAAAAATCAAACCTAAGTGGTTTTTAGTGTGGCTTTTGTGGCTGTTTTAACACATAGATTAATATTTCTCAATATTGTCATTTCTCTGGATGTCACCAACGTCCACATAATGCAAAAAGGTCAACCAAAATTAAAGCAGGGATCATCCTTGCTGCATTTCCAGTTCATGGGGAGTATAAAGCACAGTGAGTGTGAGAGCTTAATCAAAAGTGACTTTTCTGAGTGATTTTTGGAGGTCTTGAAGGGCTTTGCAAGTTCCCAGCTCCTGAGAGCTCCGTGTCTGCATCTTCACTCCCCACCCACCAGCAGCAGCTCTGGGTGATGACAGTTTGCTGCAGGATCCTGAGACAAGGCAGCAAAAGGATTTGTGCTCCAAGGCTTGGGAGTGGGAGCCCAGGGAGAGCCACACATGGCAAACAGATTTCATTCCTTCTGCCAGGAGCCGGGGTCAGGTTCAGCCTGGAGCCTTTCAGAACCTGACAAAAAGGCAAACTTGATTCTTGAACCTGCTGGAAAAGTCCTAAACTGTTTAGATGGTGGGGATCATCAGGCTGCTGCTCAGCAGGGAGCTCTGATTCATCAGCATCAGGGTTTCCCCTCAGCTTTCTGCCTACATCTTCTACTTAGCTTGGCAGGGACATTGTCAGAGAATAAAAGGCTTCTTCCTCGTGTCAAAGGGCTGGCATTCATCAAAATGATAATACTTTTTACCTAGAGCACCTTTTAGATGAGGTTCATGAAGCCTGTAAAGATGATGATAAAGAGAAAAATGTTGCAGGATTTTTTATTATATTTTTGGCACTAAAACTGCTGCTACATGAAATGGGAGATTTTTCTTTTGTAAGTTTCCTTTGGCTCTAACTTTATAAATATTTCTTGGTTAAGTCAGTGGACTGCTTTTCACACAAAGCCTAATCCAAAGCTTGCTAAGGTCAACAGAAAGCTGCTTATTAATTTCAACAGACTTTTGAATCAAGCTCCAAGTACAAAACTTGTTCCTTGAATCAAACAAAAAGTTTTTGGAACACAAAAGAAAAAATCCACGCCTTCTAGGATCAAGCACTTCATTATGAGGATAGTTTAAATTCCAGTAAATCTTCTGGGAATTTTTCCTACTGATTTTGGAAAGGTGGTGTGTCCAGTCTGAAATATTGAGGGTGTTCTCTGACCAGTGCTGGGCTCTTTCACCTCCAGGAAAAATGGGAAATGTGTGATACCCTGAAAAAGGGAACTCCCAACCCTCCATGCTGGAGTGATTAATTGTAGGAAGAACAGAGAGTGAAGCTGAGGCACAGCTGAACTTGTTCCACTGTCTGGAAGCAGCCACCAGAGAGGGCAGAAGAAATTTTGGATGGTGGTGGTGGCAGCAAGACCCAGCAGGGCTTAAGCCAAGCTGTTGGCCTGTTCTGGAGAGTGATCCTGAATTTCCTAGCAGGGACAGGGAGGGGTTGGTGGAAAGTTGCCCTGGAAGGTGCCAAGGCCAGGAGATGTAGGGTGGGAGAGGCTGGAGAGCAGATAGGAGATTTTCCTGCTATGTCCTGGTCTGGTGCATTCCAGGCTGGCTGAGGGAAAACTGGAGAGCTTCTGGTTGGGCTCAGTAATTCATATTTTTCAGTGGCAAGCATGTAAACGTTGCTCCAGAAAAGCCCAGTCTAAAAAATCATAGGAAAGGTTTATAGATTTATAGGAAAAGCTTTGGGAAAGGGGGAAAAGTGACGTGCAGGAAAGATGAGTTCTTCCAATATTTTTCACCTGTCAAGGTGTTCATTTCTCAGCATCAGGGAGAATGCTCATGGAATATCTCTGCCTCTTGGTTAGCACCAAAGTGGACAGGGCTGGTTGAGTCCTCTCCACTGGCCAAGAGCAGCAACAGAAAGAGAATTTTTTTTTTTTTTTCAGTGATTTCTCCCCTACCTGTTTTCCCAGATCAGCTATTCCTGGTGCAATCCAACACATCCCTTCTTCCATCCACTCTTCCTCCTTGCTTGGCCAAGATAATTTGGACTTTGCAAACGAGCTGAGATTTCAATGAGGGTTTAGAGGGCAGCAAAACCTTTCATGGGCAAATGTCTCATTTGCATTTTCTAAGCTCACCTCAGAACCTTGGATCTCTGCTCTCTGCAGGCCAAAGGCACAAAGGAGAGCAGGGGGTCACTGGATGCCAAAATGCACAGAAATGTCAATTATCCAACTGTGACTCACAAGTTTGGTGTCCACACAAGCCCTTGAATCACTCTCCCTGGGCTTACTGTAAATATAATTCCCCATGAAGCTGGTGGTGAAGTTTGTAAGCCCCAGGGAGGTTGGAATGAGATGATCTTTAAGGTCCCTTCCAAACCAAACCATTCTCTGATTCCATAATCCCCACAGTTACTGGGATTCAGTCCTGGCCCACCCCATTCTAAACAGCACAACCCTGCAGGGACAATGTTGGGAAACCTGATTTAAACACCCATTAGCTTAAACTTCCTTAAATATAGAGCTGTTTGCTTTTAATTAGCTCTCTGTATGCTGCCCACATTTGCAAAGACACAGAGGGCAGTGTCAGCTGAGGTTTTGTGAAATGGCATGAAAATAAGGAATAAAAGACACAATTAGTCCCACTAAAGATGGATCTCTACCCCCAGCTCCTGCCTGCGAGCTCCCCAGGCTCTCCCAGGCTGTGTGGGGAGGGGGTGTGCTCTGAAAGTGAGGATTTCCAGGGAATTTCCTGCAGAAGGAACAAGTTCATCCTTCCCAAAGACAGAGGAATTGCTTCTCAGTGGATGATGGAGGACACCAAAGGAACACTGATAAATAACACCAAAGGAACCACAGCTGGAGTGTGCAGAGTTCTCTCCCTTGAAAAACACCTGGGGAATCCAGGGGTTGGTGAGCATAAAGCTGGTCTGAAGTTTATCCTGTAGTTTATCCCCCAAACCTTGTCCTCCAAGGACAAGGGAAAAAACCAAAAGGGAAAAACCAAAGGGAAAAACCAAAGGGTTTTTCCAAAGGGAAAAACCTGTGGCAGAATTTCCTGGATGAGCTCCTTGATCTTTCTTGGCTTCCTTCAGCACAGCCTTGGGAACCTTGGCTAAAATTGCCAAGGGAGCAGCATAAGAGAGGGCTCAGCTTCTCTAAGGGGATGGATATCTGCATTTCTCTCACTTCTAAATCACTCAGGAGAGCCAAATTATCTGTTCTGTCACACATCTCCCAGTCTCCATGAGGAGATATTCACACAAAAGTATTTTAAAATATAATTTTTCAGTCACTTTCTTTAATACACCTTAGAACTACAAATATTTATTGCTTCACTTAATCCTCTCAGCATCTGACATTTCTCCTGCAGTTTTGTTTTTCTGGCTTTCCTGCTTCTCCCAACCCAGCCTGTCACTGGGCAGCCAGTGAAAACCATGGGATAAAGTGAAATAAAGTGAAATGCAGTGCTGCTGTTTGGGGAAGGAAGCCTAAAAGCTTTCCAAACCCAGCAGCCCGGTGCCTCAGCAGATGAACACTGGCATTTGGCACTTTGTAATGGGCCAGGAGCCTCGAAATTTATTGTAAACTTAATGCTGCTTTACAGCCTGTCTTCAAAACATTTACACAGACAGTAAAAGATGATGGATATTTTCAGAGCATTCCTCCTCTTCCCCTGCAGTTCCTGCTGCTGTAACCCTGCACGGGCAGCAGTGATTTGAAATATGTTATTGATGCATCTTTGAAGATTTGCTATCTGATCCCTCATGTTTATTGCTGTGATGCAACTGGCTCCTAAGTGTCCTCTTCTCCAGGCAGGGGTGAGGAGATAGGATCAGGGTGATTGTTATTTGTGTTATTGGTGTTGTGGTGGAAGAGGCAGCAGCCCAGCAGGGCTCCATTGATTTAGATCCCAGACAAAGGCTCGGGATAACAGAGTAGCTGCTCTTTGCATTTTACTTTTTAAATAAAACAAGGAAACAAGAGCAGAAAGAAAGGGATACAGGAGATAAACAAGCAGCAGAGAATGAGGTTGGGGAGAGATAGATGTGTGTCTGCACCTGTACAGATAATGAGAGCCATACTTTGCATTTAATGGCAGCCTCTCAATTGACTCCTCGGTGATGGAAGGCTGGAGAGGTGAATGGAGAGCCACATAATCAGATCCCAGTGCAGAAATCCAGCTTGGGAAGGTGGGCAGAGTTACAGGAAGGTCGACTCTTTTATGGCTATTGGATCCTGGATGTTTTGCTACCCCACACCTTCAGCCTGGTTCCACCCAAAATGTGTTTTATGGATCAGGTGGCTCAGGCCTTGCTCTCTCTGCCTGCATGCTCTGGCCTTATTTATTCCTTCAAAAGCCAAGAGCTGGATCAGGCTTCCAGTGCAAAGCACAGAGGATTAGCTGATAGTGCTGGTTTTAGCAGAGGCCCAGGATGTTTCCTTCCTTTTTCCTTCAGCCCAGCTGAAGGTGAGCAGGCCCTACCTCTGCAGGGACCACAGTGGAGAAAGGCCAGCAGAGTGTGAATGCAACAGGATCCTCTAATCCCAGGATGGGCTGGCAAGAGCAGCAAGAAGGAGAACCCCTGAAATGTTCAGAGAGCTCAGCCAGAGCAGAGGCTGCTGCCTTTGGATGGGAGAAACTCTAAATTCTCCTTTAGCAAGGGAACTCCACAGGAGAGGGTGGTTTTGCAAAGGCAACAGATCCAGCTGGTCTGTCCTGAGTTTCTTACTCCTTCTGGAGAGTTCTTCAGGCCCCCAAACTCTCCCTGTGCTTTCAGCTCTTGACAATTTGCTCAGTAGTTCTCAATTACTTCCAACACTCAGTGCAGATGCAATAGCAGCTTTCAGCACCCTGGACTGCTGCAGACCCTCACTCGAGCAGTTCAGCACTGGCCCAACCCATCAACAACCCAGGGCTGGAAATTAGACAAATTCCAGAAATAATAGAGCACTTCTGTGCCTTGTCTGCTCCTGCAGCGCTGCAAACGTGCAGTGCTCCTCAGCTTTCACAGGGAGCTGTGCTCAGCAGGGAAAGAAATGTTTTAATATGAAAATTAATAAATTTAAGGTTAATAAATAAATGGTTAAACCATTTACCTTATTAACATTAAAATTTAAGGTCAATAAATGATATTAATAAAACATTAATATTTTTTTTTTTTGTTTGTCCCCATCCCTTGAAGCGTCCAAGACTGGACAGAGCAACCTGGGACAGTGAAAGGTGTCCCTGCTCACAAACAGAGGTGGAACAAAATGTTTTTCAACATGTCCCTTCTAACCCAAACCATTTTAGGATTCTGAGATCCTCCTCTATCAGGAATATCTGCAGTATTTCTGTGCAGAAATGCACAGTCATGTTTTCCAGTCCTCTGTGCAGTGCAGGCCACAGTGGAGCTCCTTGGAGCTCTCCCTCAGGCTTTCCACAGGATGCACCCCTTCTCCTTGCTGTAGGTTTTATTTTTATTAGCATTTCAAAGCATGGGCTTTGCAAATCTCAGACATCCCAAAAGGATGCTGCAGCCTTTGTGTTCCCAGACACAGATTAATCATACCTATATATAGCCTGAATTATAGCTGGGTAGGATATATATATATGTATTTATATCTATAGGTATATTTGACAATGCTCTGTGTTAAAATTAAAAAGCCCTTCATTTTGTGAATCCTTAGAATAGTTTGGGGTAGGAGGGACCTTAAATCCCAGCCAGTGCCACCTCTGCCATGGCAGGGCCACCTCCCACTGTCCCAGCCCTGTCCAGCCTGGCCTTGGGCACTGCCAGGGATCCAGGGGCAGCCCCAGCTGCTCTGGGCACCCTGTGCCAGGGCCTGCCCACCCTCCCAGGGAACAATTCCTAATTCCCAATATCCCATCTGAACCCACCCTCTGTCAATTTGACCCCATCCCCCCTTGTGCTATCACTCCAGATTTGATGAAGACTCCTCTCCTTGTAGCTCCCTTTCAAATCCTGGAATGCTGCCATTCCTTCCTCTACTACATTTTGTCATTCCTTCTTTCACACATTCACATCTTGAGCACCAATACCAAACATCTCCAACCTCTGGGCATTTTTATTCCATTTACTCCAAATTTGTGATATTTGAATTTTGGGTTTAATTGTGGCCCATTCTCCTCTCAGAGCTGCCAGGGTTCATGGCTGAGCTGCACAGGCCACCATGCTCCACCAACACCCCAGAGCTGTCAGGACACACTTGGATTTTACAGAAAATCACTTTTCAGGCAGAACAATCACATCCTCAAGCTTTGGGATACTTGGAATTTAATTCAGGAAGGGCCACAACCACGTGTCTAATAAATATATTTCTGCTGGAGATTACTACCACAAGGTGATACATTAAAATAATCATCACACAAGAAATTAAAATTCAGTCTGGTTCTATACATTTGCAGGGTGGGATCCACAAGCTTGTATGCAGATCTGTTTGTGCATAAATTCTGTCCCAAATTAGATCTGATTTTCAGCACGTCTTTACCATTCCTGAGCTATTTTTAGCTCTCTGGTTGTTGTAGTAATAGGGATGCATTTAAAATATGATGTTAAAAACTGCAATTATGCCTTAGCCACCATCTAAGTTCATAATTTTTTTTCCTAATTGCTTTGAATTTTAGAAAAATATTTAATGTTCAGTGGTGGAGCAGATGGAGCTGTGAACACTTTGCTTCACAATAATACACTTTGGTTCTGGCTGATGCTGGTGCTTTGTTTCTTTGTCATCTCATTAAATAAACCTCAGGCTGGAAAAACAAGAACTTTACTATATTCCAAGAATTTCAGGCTCTGAGGCAGGCTAAGCACTATTCAGGGACAGGTGTGGAGGAATTATTGACAATCTGGGATTATTCTGCAGTGCAGTTTTAAGGAATAACACCTGACATGAGCAATGGGTTTGAAATTTAAAGTCACCTAAAAAAGTAGATTTTCCATTTGGTCCTGTTTTTCTTGTCGGTGAGTATAGAGAGTTTTACTAATTTTGTAATAAATCTGGAAATTTTTATTAAGAAAAGACAGTTTAGTTCACCTAACTTGATTTTTATTTCAAATAACTGTGGCTGTGGTTACCTTAATGTGATGATCTGGGCAATTTTTAGCCTCTTTTGCAAGTCTGGTAATTCCTATGGTACCTACTGGGCCTCTACGTGTTTGAATACATGAAATTAAAATAAAAAAATATTCACAGGATGCCATAAAATACACCAGAACACTGTTTGTCATAAGCCACTTGTCTGTGGCTGAGAACTTGTGTTTATTTAAAACTCCTCAACAGTTAGGAACTTCTGCCACAAATTCCTGCCAGGAGCCCTGTGGAGGCACGAGACAGAGCTTTTCATCTACCAACTGGATGAGTTTCTTCATCCCATCACTCGGATTTCAGAAATAAGGGAAACATTTCCAAGTGTCAGGTTCAGTTTTAGGGATAAAAGCATTGATTGCCCACCAGATGGGCACTGGTCTGCTTTTACATTGGGAAGAAAAACCTGTGGATAAATTTGCTTTTGTTTCTCCCAGTAGAAACTTTGGGCTGTTTAATTAAAGGCCTCATTGCCCCATCATTAAATTCAAAGAAGCAGATCTAATGCAAGCACTTAAATGTAATGTCACTTATTAGTCTTTAATGACAAGAAACATCCTTTCTCCAAAGAACAGCTGTAGGAATAGTGCCCATGTCACCCACAAAATTATAGATTATGGAGAGCATTAGTGTGCATTTAATGACTGTGAAAATATTCCTTTCTGGAAAGGGCTGTGTTCTTCCTTGTTCAGCTTCACTCGTGAGGGAGGTTAATTAAAGCCAGAACATCACAAATTCTGTAGCACTTCAGGTCATTCATCTGTACCAAAGTGGAACAGAACTCTGCAAAATCTCCCTGCCAGGGATGACATAAAACTGTCTGCTCCACTGCCTGGGAGAGATCCCTGGGCTGGGAGCTCTGCTCAGGCTGCCAGGATCCAGCAGCCACCAAACCCCCCATTAAACACCAGAGTTATCAAACCTTCTACAGATTATTCTTTGTAAACATATCTATTTATGTAGATAGAGATATAGGAAGTGTTTCTGTGGTGCTGGGGGGCAAAAAAAAAAAGAACTGTCAGATGGCCAGATAACCAGAATTTGGAGATTTTTGGGATCCCCCCCCAGGTGGGTGGCAAAACACCCCAAAGGTCAGAGAACCAAGGAAGAGCTGGGCTGGCCAAGGGATGGGGGAAACCAAGGGAAATGCAGCAACTTCCATTCCTGGGTTATTTTTTGAATCAAATATGGCCACAAATTCCAAACAATTTGTCACTCACGGTGCCTTGTGAAGAGCTTTGTGGTTTATGAATGGAAAATATTAAATAAAGCTAAATAATACATATTTTAATATGGATATATACTTAGACAATATGGAAATGAGGTGGGAGAGTAGAAAATGTGACAGCTGAGTGGATAAACACGGACTTGTGTTTTCATTTCCAAAGACCTCTGGTATATAAATGCTAATTTCTGCCTGCGTTATGAGGCTGTGAATTCCAAAGAGGGATTTCAGCAGTCTGGTGGATTATCCAAGTGTCTGTTGCTGAACCCAGCCCTTAATGGGCTGTGTCAAGTGCTTCCACAGACAGCTGCACATCCCAGAGCTGCCCAGCTCACCTGAGATGCCAAGTGGCATCAATCAGGGCACTCCCAGGCAGCACTGGGCACACTCCCCAGCTCACCACGACCTGGCAAGCCAGGATCTTTTCATCACAGGTGAGCAAATCTGTTTCCTCCATCAAAATCCAGGATTGAAACCATTCTTGTTTTATTTACCTCCATAAAAGCTTGCCTGAAGTGGACTTTCAGCCTGGCTGTAAAGGCTGAAATATTTCTTAAAGCAGCTGTACCCCACTAAAGAAGCACATCAAGGTGTTTCCAGCTTCTTGTAGCTCACTCCTTTCTGTTCTTTTCTTACCTGCAGCTTTTCTTAAATCACTGCTGGGCAAGAAAGGCCCTGAGGAAAAAAAAAAAAAAAAAAAATTAGGGATGGATGGATGGATGGAACAGGTGTGTAACATTTCCTCTTCCCCCTGGATTAGGCTGGGATCCTGCTCTCCTCATCCTCCCCCTGCTCAGGCACAACCTCTCACACACAGGGACAGAGTGCAGGGCACTCAGAGGGGACATTTCTGCCTCACACCAAATGTGACAGAAGCATTGCAGCTCTTTGTCAGTGAAAGATCCTCTTCTCCCTTTTCCCCCATCACTAAATTTCCCCCAATCCTTTTATTTAAATTCGATTTTATTTACATCTTTGTGTGTCTCGTATCTTAAGTGAACAATGAAAGCACAAAGTTGTCAGGCAGGATATGAGATACTGAAATAAAGGGTTTTCTTAGGGAAATGCCCACTGGGCAAAGCCAGTCTCCCTGGAATTCCTCCTTCCTTAGGCAGCAGTGATGGATGAAGAGGAATGGATGTCGGTCATTATTGGCCTTTTGAATATTTAAGTGGAGCAGGAAGGTTTGCTCCTGAAGGAAGGAAATCCCCACTTTTCTGGATGTTTTCTCACAATTTGTGCAGCTGCCCCAGTCCTGCAGAGCTGGTGCTTGGCTCTGCCCAGGATTCCCTGCCTGGAAATGCCAGGGAGTGATGACATCGTGGATTGGAACGAATCCAGCTGTTCAAAATGGACTTGGCTGCTCCAAAACCCCTCTCAGTGATGCTGTTCAGACCCCAAACTCTCCCTCTGCCCTGCAGACTCAGCCCTCAGGCTCTGGGAAGAACCTCAGTGGCTGCAATAATGCCACTGATCACCTTTCTCTTTTCAGGGGGTTCAGTTCCATGGGTTTCTTGTGATGTAAAATTAAAAGGAGCTTTTCAACATCTGCTCATAAAAAGCCCACTGGGTCTGTTCTGGCTTCTGAAGGAGTGTGACTGAAGGCTTATTTTTCCACTCTGTTATATCTCTCTCTCTCTAAAACCTCTTCCCCCCAATTTCTCATTTTTGTCTCATCCTTACTCTGCTTTGCTCATCTTTAAAATTCATTTTGTATAAGCCTTTCTGCCAGTCCCCACTCTGGATTTTTTGCCTTGTGCCTGATCCCTCAATAACTTCTTGGGTTATGAGAGTTTTCTTTGCTCATCTGTTGGCTTTTAATTGTGGATTCAGAGAGAGCAATAATGAGGTGCTGCCTCTGAACTACCCATGGTGAGTTCATCAGCTGCTTTCCTGATGTCCTGGAGGGTGTTTGCATTCAGCATTTTCCACGTTGTAAAACTCAGCCCTGGTTAATAGGAAAAGTGTGTCTTGAGCTGTAGAGCTGCTAATGGAAATGGCACCGCTTGCCACGAGATATTCTAATTTATGACTCTCTTTAAAGAACATACTTGCCAATTAGTGTCTTTATTAGAATACTTACTTTTATCATTTGAAAATATGGCTCTTAATTGGGACCAGCTTTGCCTAAGGGAGAAACAATTGTTAATAAATAAATGAATAAACCAACCCTCTCCATCAGTACCCGTGGAGGGAACCAGCTCATCCCATATAGGCACACTTATAGATCACGTCACTGATTATTCCTGAACTCCTTCAATTATGGAGAAAGACAATTTCATCTAACTTTATATTGTCTTCCTGGGAAAAATATAGGCAGGATATTGGAATCTGCTTGTTTATTAAAGCAAGTAGCTCATTAGGCATAATTAAGACCGAAGAAACAAGAGCATTAAATTTTTATACCACGCCATCATCAGCCCAATAGCTCTAGGAAAGGCAAAAGCACCAGAGCTGCTCCATGAGTAAATTGATCAGGTCAATGTAATTAAGGTGCCAATTTTGTTAGACTCTGAACAGAAGATGAGGACTGTTAGGTTGGTTTTCACTTCAAAAATGTAGTGAAGAAACTGTTTAAGAAATAGAATTTAACAGGACTGAAAACCCTGCTATTGAGTGAGGGGACAGATCTGAACCAGAATGTGGCTCAGGGTGGTAAAGTGGGGACACCAGTGTCCTGTGCTTGTCACATCTCTGTCATTGTGACTCCTTCTCCAGTGGATGGTGACAAGCCAGAGCAGGGGAGTTACAGCAAATTAAAGACAATAAAGGCAGGGGTTGTCCTGATCTGTGCTGCACTCACCTCGAGTCCTGGAACAGCTCTGGGCACCCCAATAAAAGATCTAAATCTGAGGGAGAGGGTCCAGAGGAGGGACATGGTGTTTAACCACAAACACCTGTTTGCCTGACACCCAAAGCGTGGCTATTTTGAAAGAAAGAAATAAATAAATAAAAGGGGGCAAATTCAAAGTTGGCAGTCAGAGTCACCAAATCAGCAGTGCTGGCTTCCCACAGGGGCTTTGTGCCTCCCAAAGGATCGCCCAGCCCCACCTGCTATCAGATCTCTACAGCCCCTGCCATGATTGCTCCATAGAAAAGAAACAGATGGGGCTGAGAAAAATCCCAAGGAACAAATGGGGTAGGAAGTGCCTCCAGCCCTTTTGAGCAGCACCAGGGCAGCGTTTCTCTTGTCAAAGGTTTTCCTTTTTCCCCCGTGTGAAAAACAAACCTGCTGGAACACGAGATGTGAGCAGCTTTAACTCCCAGCTCCAGGAAAACACAAAAGATGCTTCAGATGCTTTTGGGCAGAGGCTCAGCTCCCTTCCACGGGCTTTGCTGCTGCTTTTAATCTGCTAATTGCCTGATCAATATCGCTATTTGAAACTGATATGAAAATGTGGGGAACTTTCTCCACGGCGGGAATGTGTGGCTCCTTTTGCTGTGCTGCAGGACTCCAGCAGCAGTAATTCCAGTAATTAGGCTGCTTTTCAAATAAAGGCCAGTTCCATGGATACAGGACTAAGATAAATTATGCCCAGGATAAGCTTATATTTTGCTGCATGCACTTGCCCTTTCTGTGCTCGTGTAAGGAAAGCCTGAATAAACATCTTTTCTCCTCCTTCTCCCACCCCATGACACATCTGTGTCCTCTCTAAAGCTCTTCCCTTTCCTTAGCACTCCATCCCCTCCATCAGAGGTGACCTTACTTTTGTCCTTTGGAAATTATTTCTTTTTCTACTCAGTGCTTTTTTTTCATTTGTGGATTAGTTTATGGAATGAAATTAGGCAAAAAAAGCAGAGGAAAAAAAATCATGATTTTTCCAGTGAATGTAATCCCCCAAAAAGCAAGATATTAATAAAAGCAAGCAATATCAAGAAAAGAATGCCCTTGAATTTATTTTTTTAGCCTTTTCAGTTATTTTAGATCATCTTATTAGAGCTTATTCTAATAATTTCTTGTCAATGTCAAGAAAGAGAATACAGAAAAATGAAGGATTTATTTATGATATAATTATGTGGCTATCTCAAAAAAGCACCATCTCTGCCAGAGATATGCAGCTCATCAGCAGGAATCTGAGCAGAGAAATTGAATATTTTTACATTTTTTGTGGACTTGGGTGGCAGCAGAGCCCACGTCATTGACTTTAGGCTTGCCAATGCCTAAATATTGGGCAACAAAATCTGGGTCACCCCAAGCATGGGAAGTTGTCCCAGGATCAGCTCCATGAGGGGCACAAGGAGGGGCAGTCAGGGAGCTGAATTTCGCCCCTCATCTGGCTGCTGCTGGGTCAGCAACTGCGACAGGGAGAAAATCCCAGAGATCCTGTGGAGGATGAGGCACAAAATCCTTGTGTTGGGGCTGGGAGAGCCCCTGTGGGCAAAGGGACAGGGCAGGGACAGGGCTTGGAGCAGCCTGGGACAGTGGGAGGTGGCACTGGATGGTCCTGGAGGTCCTGGGGGTCCTGGAGGTCCTGGGGGTCCTTCCCAACCCAACCCAACCCATCCTGTGAGAGTGTGGTTTTTACTGAGGAGCTGCCACAGGATCCTGGGGGTGGAAGTTGTGCTCACATGGAGGCATTTGGCTCCATCTGCTCCCAAGCTGAGCCTGAAGCAACCTCAGCATGCAAAAACCCCAAAGCCCTCCTGCTTGTCACCAAATTGTCATCACAAACAGTCAGCTGTGCTGGGAAAGTTTAACTCAGAAATCAGGGGGATGCTCACCTGCAGCTTCAGCTGAATATTCAGCAGCAATCAGTGCTGCTGACAAAATTCCAGGTGCAGATCTGCCCGGGGAGAAAAAAAAAAAAATTCCCAGTTTCCTGGGAATTGGGTGGAGCCCAGCCCTGCCTCTGTCCCTGGTGCTGCTTTGCATTTACTGTCACACATTCCATCCCTTCTGCTGACCCAAACATTCCAGAGCTAAGGCAGCTGAACTTTTCAATTCAATTTGTTCCAATCTTCATGTGCTTTTTTTTTTCCCCCATAAATATAATTTAATACCAACCACATTCATAAATATAATTCAACACAAACCACAAAAATCCTTGATAGAGACGCTCGTGGACTTTGTTTTAAAATTCTGTTTCCCACACTTGCTCATAATGCTCGTTGCTTTATATTTTCCATAAAATATCAAATTTCAGTGAGGGAAAACAGTGGTTATGAGGGTGTCTGACCACTGTGTGTGACCAGAGATTCAGTACAGGTGACTGCATAAGGGTCTCAGTCTTATGAGCCACAGTTCCCAAAATCCCATTAATTTCAAAATATGCCAAATATTTCCTTTTATTGGAGATCTTTAGATCTGAATTTTTTTTGTTGTTGTTTTCTATTTTAACCCCATGACTTTATGGAATGAGTTTGCTCGAAATAGACCCCAGGAAAATGACTGAAAGCTAAAAGTGACAAATGATGTTGATCCCTTTCAACTTTCAAGTGTTTGAATCAGAAGCTGCCACACAGCTCTGTTCAAGGTCCAGCTGTATTTTTGATAGGAAATGTGTTTTGATTCGGGAATTATTTGTAGGCTTCATTAAAATGTAAATTGCTCCATGAAGAAATCTGAAAGAGATTGAGTCCAAAGATATGTAAATATCCAAATGTAATTGGGGTTCAAGCCCTACATCTCTATTTCTGCCTGAACAGCTCAGACAGAGAAGAAGGTTTTCCATCCTTCTCCTTGAAATCCAACAAAATTTCTCACAGAATCCTTGAATGGTTTGGGTTGCAAGGGACCTTAAAGATCATCCAATTCCAGCACCCCTGGGTTTACCTCCAAAATCAGTCCTGAGGCATGAAATTCAATAAATAATCCTAAATTAGCAGGCTTGGAGGACTGGAAGAGGAGGGATAGGAGGAATAGGTTGAGTGAAATCAAGATGTAAATCAAGATGTGCTTTGGATGGACCATCCCCAGTGCCTGCTGAGTCAAAGGAACGTTTGTGAGGCTCCTTCTCTTTCTCTGTGCCCATCTCCACAGAGCCAGGACTGTCACCCTGGCTGGCCCCCAGCTCCCCCCCTGCCATCCCTGCAGCTCAGATCCCACCACAGCAGCAGGGAATGGAGGCTTTGGGAGCCAGGATCCCTTCCTGCCTCCCTCCCCCATCTGCCAGCTGAATCTTTGCAAATTATTTCAAATACTTACATTCAATTCCCCATCTGTGAACTGGGCAGAAATGCTCCTTGCAGGGAGGGATAAAAAGAAGAGTCTATTCATGACTGGGGTGTATTTGGGCACATCCATGCCAGCAGAAATGGCCTGGTGGAAGATGTATCCCCTTTTAAATTGCTTTTCTGACTTCTGGATGTGAAATCCCAGGCACAGCCCCTCAGCCCCTGCCTGCAGGAGCTCCCAGGGCCAGCCCAGCATGGATGGACCCAGAAAAACCCACTGTCATCCTTGGAAATCTGCTCCAGATTTCTGTAACAAACCCTTTCTTTAGTAGTTTCTGAATTGTTTTCAGCTGTTTCCAGTCTTGTGTACCAGTAATTTCCTGTTATTAATGTGTGATGAATCCAGTGCTGGAAGGTGGAATCCACACAACCCAAACACGAGCTGCTTCATCCTGCACAGCACTGTCACTTCTATAACTTCTTAAGTTTATTTTTCTTTCTTCATTAATAACACTTCTGTTATTAATGTGTGATGAATCCAGTGCTGGAAGGTGGAATCCACACAATCCAAACAGGAGCTGCTTCACCCTGCACAGCACTGTCACTTCTGTAACATAAAAAATATCTGAGTAATTATAAAACATAAATTAATATAATGACAGGTCTTGCTTATAGCCAGGGTATTGTTGAGGAACAGACTTTCAATAATCACTTTTTACGCAGTGCTTTCCCCAGAAATATTTTATCAGCTTAATCAGGGCAGGCAGTGAAAAGATCACCTTCAATCCATTGTAGAAATATGAAAGATCAATAGAAGGGGTTGTTGTTTGAACTCCCCCATCACCACCTGAGCCTTCCAGATGAGCACCACCCCCCTCCTGAGGTGCACAAATGGCCAAAGCAACACTTCAGGGGGAGCCTGAGAGAAAGCAGAGCTGTGCTGGGAGAACAACCTGCCCTCTAAGAGCAGGGAGCTGCTGCTAACATAAAAAAAAATTTTAAAAAAT
>VZRH01004772.1:144908-155910 GCA_013397555.1 Urocynchramus pylzowi | reverse complement strand
AAAAATAAATAAATAAAAATAAAAAGGCAGTGTTGTAACACTTCTTGCAGTGCCTGGAGAGTGGGGGAGTGAGTTGTCCAGGTGAAGTGGTGACACCAGCCAGGGAGCTGCTCTGATGGAGCCACTGCAGGGTCTGTGTGATGCTCCAACCACCCCTGGGCAGCCAAGGTCACCCAGCCCTTTGGTTATGTGCTGAGGAAGTGCTGGCCTGGCAAACAAAAGGAGTTTGGAGCAGATTCACCAGATGCACCCCATTTATCTTGGAGTTGGGCACCTCCCCTCCCTGAGTGCTGCACTTCTGGGGACACCTTGGAGCAGGAGGAATTCCCAGCGAGGCAGGTGCAAGGGAGAGGAAGGAGCCTGGCTGAGGAAACTCAGAGAGAAAAATGTGTTTGGATAACTAAAAAAAATAGGCTGGACACAATGGTGGGGCTGCTTTCCCTAAAAAGCTCAGAGCAGGGAGGTTCTTGAGCCAGGGAATTATCTGAGTCTGGATTTGTCAGCAAGGAAATCAGGCTGGGGATTAGGAGGCACCTAAGCTTTGTGGGAATGAGGTTCTGGGGCAATCAGGGATGAGATCCAACTGGTTTCCAGGTGGGGTTTGTTGTTCTTTTGAGTTTCTCTGAGCCTTCTGATGTTTGCATTCTTGTAATGGAGTTTCTCACACACTTTCATGTAAATAATGATTGTTTTACATTCTTCTCTGTAGGAGGAGAATTTTGATGGACTGTCAGTCTGACCAGTGTGGTTGGAGAGGTGGCAATGCCATCCTCCAATCCACTGTCACCTTTGGAATTCTATAAATGTTGAGGTCTGGAAAATAAAGTTCTCTTTTCCTGTTCCTGTTGGGATGCTGGAACACCGTGTGTGAGTTTTATTATTTTGTGTCACGACGGTGACAGGGGTTGGGTGCACTGAGGGTGAGGGGTTCCTGGGGGGTCAGAGCTGAGGAAAACCACGGTGTGAGGGGTTCCTGGGGGGTCAGAGCTGAGGAAGCCACAGCAGGGGCAGGTCCCAAGGCTCCTTCCTGGCCCAGAGCTCAAGGAGAACCACAGAGAGGCAGAGCCACATGGGGAAGTCAATCAGAAGCCAAGGCAGTGGCCTTCCCAACAAGTGGGAAAGAGAATTTGAGTATTTGGTGGCAGAAGGGAACAGGATTTTGATGGTCCTGCTGGAGAGGAAAAGCAAAGGCTGATGTGGAAAATGGTAACAGGGAAAATTCAATTGTCCATGTTCCTTCCTCGTACCTGGAGCTGTTGCACAGGCTGCAAAGAGTCCATGTAGGGTGAAAAAAGGGCAAAATACCCTCTCAAAGTGCCTTCACAGAGGTTTGGACCATCCAGGCCATTCTAAACTTGTCTGTCCATTTTTCAGAAAACTCTCCCTAGTTCCATCACTAGATATTCCTAGGGGCATTAAAAATAGGTATCACTCCCTGGGAAGGAGATCCTTCAGGTGAGGTCTCTCTGTCTCCAAAGTCCAGCCTCCAGCAGGTCGTTCTTTATCACCTCATTTTAAATTTTAAATTAAAAACATTTTAAATCATTTTAAAACACCTGCACCACACCCAGCCTGCCCAGGACAGTGCAGGCAACAATTTCAGCCCTGGGGGCTGCATGAGGAGAACACCCAAACGAAAAAAAAAAAGGATAATGAGCTCTGAAACAAAGCTCTGGCAGCTCCTTGTTAATGGCAGCTAATTTTGGGGGCATTGTTTGGATGATGATCCGAGGCTGTAACTCTGCCGTTGTTAACTGATGTGTCAGCCCTCCAGAGCTGCACACTGCCATTATTTTATTAATCACCACCAATAAACCAAACTTCTGTGGGATTTAATTACTGGAGCCGTTTGTTTTCTCTGCTCGTGTTTGGGGGGCAAGGTTTTTGAGGAGGATGAGAGTTTTTTGTTACTCATAGCATATGTTTTCCTTTAAAATCCGAATTGGGCAAATTTCATTAGAGTATTGTTGCAGTATTCACGTCAATCAAGTTTCCACTTAGACTGAATTAAATTGTCATTGTGTGGGTCTTTGGGTTTTATAAAGAAATCGGGTAAAATTTACTAATTTGATGGAATTTTTTAAGGAGACAGTGGGGAGAGGAGCAAGAAATTACGCATAAAATGCAAGGGAGAATCAAAACAAAAGCTTGGCTATGTGTCTTTGATATGTTGACAATTCCCATAGCTCAAGGTAACCTTTCTCTGCAACACTCCAGGGTTTCCCTTTATTACTGTCTTTTTTAATACAAGACCAGTTTTATGCTGCAAGTGCCTTTTCTGGTGAGCAAAAACACAAAGAGCAAAAGAAACTGAGGAATATAATGAGCTGGGGAAAGGCAAGCAGCAAAAAGCAGAGCCCCCCACCACGATGGAGACCCAAGGAAGGTGACAGTGGCACTGCAGCCCTGCCTGGGGTTATTCAGGCTGGCATTCCAAGGTGGGTGGTGGGCAGGAAGGGATCTCCTCTTTCCCAGCAGCTGTATTCTCTGGCTGTGTCAAGGTTTCTGTGGAGATACTTGGGCTGCCATTTTGATATTTTAGTCTCTGGATTCCCATTGCTTGGCCTGAAAACCAAATCTGTATTTTGCACCTGAAAATGTCCATGCTGATCCATTCTTGATGCACCAAACAAATCAGTTGGAAGGCCTTGAGGATCTAATTTGATGGCTGCAAATCTGTATTTTGCACCCAAAAATGCCCATGCTGATCCGTTCTTGGTGCACCAAACAAATCAATTGGAAGGCCTCGAGGATTTAATTTGATGGCTGCAAATCTGTATTTTGCACCCAAAAATGCCCATGCTGATCCATTCTTGGTGCACCAAACAAATCAGTTGGAAGGCCTCGAGGATTTAATTTGATGGCTGCCCACATCTCAAATGAAATCCTGTTCAGGTTTAGTTAGGAAGTGTCCAAGGAGAGGTTGGCCAGGCTGGAAGCACCCTGGGACCACAGAAGGTGTCCCTGCCCATGGCAGGGGTGGCACTGGATGGCTTTAAGGTCCTTCCCAACCCAACCCATTCCATGATTCTATAAAGAGCAACCAGAACCTCCAAGAGGAGGTGGAAAGACTTGGAACAAGGCCATGAGCCCTCTGTTTTCCAGCTTTCTGGACTCCTTGCACTCCATGGAGTGCTTGATTGTTCTGATTTTGAGCTGGTTTATTTTTACAGCCAGAACTTCCCACATATTTTCAGGAGGCATTTTGCAGACAGACCAAGGAACTTGTACATGCTCTCAGTACAATAAACTGTTCCCAGCTACTCCGGACACAATTGACTTCTGACAAGGACAGATTGGTTTCTTGGATTTCAGGAGGCAGGGGGATTTTTGTTCCAGAGCAGAGCAAAAGCAGGTCTTGAAAGGTTTGCCAGGCAGAAGTGCTGCCAGCTGAACACCTAAAGAGGTTTTGTTTCAACTGCAGTGACTTTGTAAGGCTTGGCCACACAAACACAGCCACAGGTGATGGGCAGGTGAACATGGAAACGATGCCTGCCTGGCCTTTGAGTTTTGGTTTTGTGTATCTCTGGGTTGTGCCTTTTAATAAAGTAAAAAAAAAACCCAAACCAATAAATATTATCAATAAAAACAGCAGCAGCTGAAAGGAAAAATATCCTCACCCAAGTTTTGAGCTCAGACTTCCTCACAATTCCTGTGCCCATGCCAATCCAGGGAAAGAAATCTGGAAGTGTTGTTCCCAGAGTGTCTTGGTGTGCTGGCACCCTGTGTCACAGGTACAGATAATCCAAAACTCTACAGTCTTCCTTGCAGCAATGGCAGAGTTTGCTGTGCTCACTGACCCTCACAATTTCTTGTTTCTGGCTGATGGTGTGACAGTGGGAAGTGGGTTCAGTGAGCTGAAGTGGAAAAGCTGGGAAGGTACTAATTCAGGACCCTAAAAGGTGTCCTAGAAAATGTAAAATCAACAGAAAATAATTCCCAAAGGAATGCAGCCTTCCTGTTTCCCTTATATCTCCTCCCTTTACTGCTGTATGTTCTGCTCAAAGCATAAAGCAGAGCAAACATATGTTGAGAGATGCTGCCTATTTATAAAGTAAACACTGACAACAAGCAGAAAACAAAAGATAAACCAAGAACATGCTTTGCACACTAATCAAGTTGGCTTAGTTGAGCAAGTGGTGAATACACAACAGCACAAAGTTTTCAAAGGTCCAGCCAAGGTGTAGGAAGGGGATTCTGTCCCTCTGCCCCTCCCAGGTGAGAGCCCACCTGCAGAGCTGCCCCAGCCCTGCCCCAGCACAGGGAGGAGCTGGAGCTGCTGGAGAGAGCCCAGAGGAGGCTCCAGGGGGATCAGAGGGATGGAGCAGCTCTGCTGGGAGGAAAGGCTGGGAGAGCTGGGGTTGTTCACCCTGGAGAGGAGAAGATTTGGGGTGAGCTCAGTGTGGCCTTGCAGGGCCTGAAGGAGCTGCAGGAAACATGGGGAGAGACAATTGACAAGGGATGGAGGGACAGGACACAAGGAATGGCTTCCCACTGATAGAGGACAGGGATGGATGGGATATTGGGAAGGAATTGTTCCCTGTGAGGGTGGGCAGGCCCTGGCACAGGGTGCCCAGAGCAGCTGGGGCTGCCCCTGGATCCCTGGAAATGCCCAAGGCCAGGCTGGACACTGGGGCTGGGAGCACCTGGGACAGTGGGAGGTGTCCCTGCCATGGCAGGGGTGGCACTGGATGGGCTTTAAGGTCCTTTCCAACCCAACCCATTCTGTGAGTCCATGATTCAATTGTTCCCCACATTTCAAAGATCTCTGTATGATTGCTCCAGACACATCTTGGGAGGAGACCTGGCACAGTTTTTAGTGTTGGTACCTGAACTGAAAACGAGACATCACTAGACAAAAGAAAAGGCATTGGCACATTTCCAGAAAATCTAGTTTAGACTTGAAATAAGTCTTTAATAAAACCAAGTGAGCAGTGTCCATGCATATTGCTGGGGACACTTTAAGCCAGCCTAGAGATTCAGAGCAGCTTGAGCAAAACACTCATTCGTGGAGGTCACCCCAGGCTCAGCTGACATGTCAGGAAGGTTGGAGATGAAAAGTTTTCTTCATCTGCTTTCTTCACTCCAATTACAAATATCAGCAGTGCTGGAATTCACCTTTGGCTGCCTCGCCGGTGTGGCAGGAGGGTTCACAGGCAGTGTCACCACCCTGGATGTGTGTCATCAAAAATGAAAGCCCCTGAAATGCAGCACTGGCTGAGGTGCTTATTTCAGCAAGATATCCTTCTTCAAATACGGCTCTCAATAAAAATATTACAGATAGTAGTTTAAATTCCACTGCTATTTGGAGTGTGTGCTGGGCAAAATGACAGAAGAGATCCAAGCTGTTCTGATCTGATTGTGAATATCAGGCTGTAAAAGTCGGGAGATATGAGAGAGTGACATGGTTTTCTTATTTTATTTTGCCTTCATTGAGACAGCTTCACTTTCACTTGTGGGAGGTTATTGTTGAGGCACAACAGCAGAATCCAAGTGGGGGAAATCAGACTTTCCCTAGGATTACTCCTGCTTGTGAATTCCTGGGGAATCCATGTGGGGAGGAAGAGTGGAGATGGCCCAGAGCAGCCCTGCTGGCCTCCCTCTGAGCAGTGAGCAGAGTTTGAGCTCTGCACACCCAGGTGAGAGCCCAGCCCAGCCCAGCCCAGCCCAGCCACCTCTGTGTGCTGCTGCTGGTGCTGGCAGGGACTGGAGCAGCAGCAGCTGTGGGGACACAGTCCCTTCCAATTCCCTGTCCCCTCTCACTCCCTGTCCCCTCCCATTCCCTGTCCCCTCTCATTCCTGTCTCCTCTCACNTCCCCCCTCACACCCTCTCCCCCCTCACTCCCTGTCCCCCCTGCTGGTCCCAGCTGGTCCCTCCAGGATGTCACCTCCAGGTGGGACACAGCTCCCTCTGTGCCGTTTAACCCAAGCCAGCTGTGTCCATCCTGTCCTGCCTGCAGGAATGGGCAGTGCCCTGCAGTGCCTGGGACTGCCATCCCCCATGGCACAGCTGGGACAGCCCTCCCTGGCCAGGAGAATCTCCCAGCTCAGAAAAGGATGATCTCCCAGGGCTGTGAAATCTCTGCAGCCTGGGATGAGGGGGTGGAAGTGAAGATGTACAATATGTTGTCAGAGAGTGGGGTTATTTTTTTCTCCCAGCCCCTCCTGTCCTGCTCTGTTTTATAAATCCACGATGCTTAAAAATACCAGGGTGGGTGCCTTTGTGTGCACACACAGAGCTGCCCTGGGTTAAGTGGAGCAGAGCTGAGCTGGGACTGCACTGGCTGACTTCAATTCCATTTAAAACATAGCTGCTTTGGGTTATTTTATTTCTTTTAATTTCATTTTTTCTACCATGTACCACCCATAAGTGCTCAGTTGTTCATAAGTGTTGTATTTCTACAGAATCACAAATGACAAAATAGTTTGGGTTGGAAGAGACCTTAAAGCTCATCCAAGCTAAGCAGGGACACCTTCCACTGTCCCAGGTGGCTCCAAGCCCTGTCCAGCATGGCCTTGGGCACTGCCAGGGATCCAGGGCAGCCCCAGCTGCTCTGGGCACCCTGTGCCAGGGCCTGCCCACCCTGCCAGGGAGGAATTCCTTCCTGATATCCCCCCTAACCCTGCCCTCTGGCAGTTTAAAGCCATCTTGGAGACATTTCACCGATTCAGCTTCCCAGCCTGAAGCTCAAAGTGGGGGCAAAAATAGGATGTGGTCCTTCACTGGCTTTTTGACTGGGAATAAATTATTTCCATGGAATGTAATGCATGGTTTTTACTCATTTATGGTCTCTGCCTCTCTGCATGTGAAACAAAGCCTCTGTGATGTGCTTACAGCAAAGGTACATTATTAAAGGCCGTGTAAGTGGTAGTTGGGGAAGAGTGTAAACAGGTTTTGACACTGATTTCCAACAGATTAACATGCAGGAATGAAAAGGGAAGGGAGAGAGGGAGGAAGGAAAGGCAGGCTGATGTGACAGCCGTAACTGAGCCATAATTGCCTGTAAAATCAGAAGGGAGTTGGGTTTCAAGACGAATGTCATGAATATTGCCAAAGCATTAAAAAAATATCCAGCTGCTTGCCTTGTCTGCAGCCTGACCAGGCTCAGGTGTGCCTGGGCTCCATGTGATGGGTGCCAGGTGGATGCTCCCAGCAACATCCAGAACTTGGGAGGCTTGTGGGAAGCTCAGGAGGATGGGATTGCTCAACATGAGAAAAATGTTGATTTTTCAATCAACATTTGATGTTTGTCTAAATGACACAGATCCCTGTGTCAAATAGCACTGGACTCTTATTCATGTATAATTCTTATCTCTAGGGGATTATTTTGCTTGGTGCCTGCCCCTGGATCCCTGGGAGTGTTCAGAGCCAGGGCTAGGAGCAGCCTGGGACAGTGGGAGGTGTCCCTGCCCATGGCAGGGGTGGCACTGGGTGGGTTTTGAGGTCCCTTCCAACCCAAACCATTCTGTGACTCTATGGTAGCAAATTAATTATCACTGAATTTATCCACATCAATGCCACAGATCAGCAAATAATTATTAGAGAGACCCATGACTGCAGTTGGGGCTGCAGGCAGCAGAGTGCCTGTGTGTAAAAATGAAAATGAAGCCTGCTCAGGTTACCCAAACAAAGGATGGAGTACCAGATCCATGCTGGGTTTGTGGCACAAGCCAAGCCCTGCTGGAGCTCAGCCTCCAGCAAGACAGAAAGACAACCTGAGAATGCCTGGTAAAGAACAACCCCAGTTAGACACAGCTAATTGCTGAGCATTCCTCAGATCTAAAAATAATCCAGAGAGGAAGATGCCAGAGAGACAAACCACACTGAGCTACACAGGAGGCACAGCAAAGGAACCTGCAGCAGGCATCAAACATTCCTACATGGCTGAATCAGCTGGGTGGCTCTGCAGGAGAGGAAAGGCTGGGATCCTTTGTTCTTGCAGCCTCCTTTCCCTCTTCTTTCTCTTTATCATCTGTAATTTTAAATCAAGACGAGGAGCAGGTATCCCAGAAGGAGTAAAGGACAGACATTCTTCACCCTTTTTGCCTTCTGGACACAGCACAGGGATCAGTTCTCACTGTCACATTGAGGCACACAAGACAAGACAGGGATGTTTCAGAAGGGAAAGCTCCTTTCTGATAAGGATTCCTTGGATCAGCTCTTTTGTGCCATCTTTTGTCTCCCTGCAGGGGTTCTGCTGAAGGTGGAGAGAGCAGGAAACCCTGCTTTGTTCAGGCAGGGTTTAACCGGTGTAAAACCCAGCCAGGACCTTTCTCCTGGGACTGTTTGAGCTCTGAGTCCCACAAGCAGAAGAGTTTCAGACTCAGAAAGTTCCTGCTCAGCCCCTTGACAAAGTCCTTTATGTTCCCTGGGTGGCACAGCCCCAGCCCTGGCACACTCCCAGCCCCTCGGGGAATCCTCCCAGGACAGCTGTGATGTCCCCTGTGCCCTTCCCAAGGGATTGGTGAGCAGGCAGAGCAGCACTCTGGGGACAGTTTTGGCAGACAATGACTCTGAGGGAGGAGCCCTGGGGTGGCACTCAGGGACTCCTTCTCCTTGGATGTGCAAACCAACCCCAGCCCCCATTTCACAATTGAACAGCCAGCCTTGCAGGAGAGGTTTCCCCAGAGAAATGGGGAAATAATCCCCTGGATTGTCACATCCTTGCACAGCTCCTCTCTGGGAGGATCAGTGATGCCAGCCCCTGACAGGGAAGGGATGGGAGAGGAGTTTCCTTCAGAGGTTTGATGATCCCACATTTCCTCTCTTGGGATGTCTGAGCTTCCACAATGCTGTTTGCCCCCACTGATCACCAGATCCAGGCCTCTTCCCACACCTCAGCAGGAGCTGGTGTGTTGGGATGACAGATTTCCTGTTTGCTGCAGAAGAACTGGGATTGTGCACAGTAATCATCAATGGAACCATTCCCATCTGGAGTTTCCACCCCTGTGTCCAATCCAGCAGCATGCTGCCTTATCTCTGATACTGGAATCATAGAATTAGAGAATGCTTTGGGACAGAAGGGGCCTTAAAGTTCATCTTCTTCCAACCCTATATCATCCACATTTCCACTGTCCCAGGAAGAAAGGTCCTGGGAGCCCCTTCCAACCTGGCCTTGGGCACTTGCAGGGATGCAGGGGCAGCCCCAGCTGCTCTGAGCAGCCTGTGTCAGCTCCTCTCTGCCCTGCAGATCAGATGAAAGCCTGTTCTTCTCTGCCAGGAGCATCCTCCAAGCCAAACCCCAGCACGGTTCAAGGAGCAGTGCAGGCATTTCAAGGGGCAGCTCCTGCAGCTCCTCATCCTCACAGGAAGCTTCCCCTGGTCACTGACTCCCTGCCCTGGGCTACCACTGGAATTTCTCTGCCTCCTGTTGAGCAGATGCTCTAAATCTGTGGAGATGCAGCCCAAAGGGGCCTTACTGATGGTGCAGCCCCTCTGTTTGTCGTGGGCAGTGCTATCCATCCTCCCTCACCCCTGTGCATGAGCTGGCAATCATTTCCACGGGCTGGAGCTCCCAGCTGGGGCTCTAAAGCCTCTCCCTTGGTGCTGCTGCCTCCTCCTCAGTGGGCTTGCTGCTCCAAATATCTCATTTCTATGGCTCACTCTCCTCCTTCAGCACCAAGGTGCTTTTCTGTTTCCCACACTCATATTGGTGTGCTTGAATTATTCACTCAGTTTCTCAGAAGCAGGCATTAAGAATGTAATCTTCTGTTCACAAATCCATTGGAAGAGTCTTAACAATGTAAGCCTCAGTGGAACCTCCCAGCCCTGCAAAGGGAGGAGAGAGCTTTTCCTCAGGGCTTCCAATGGCTCCCTCACCTCCCCTGTGACGAGGCAAAATCCCTTCCCTGGAGAGAAAACAGCTCTGAGCTTTTGAAAGATTTCAAACAGTCTCTTCTTCTTCTTCCTCCTTGTAACAAATGATCAGCCCCTCTGTCTCTGCAGGAAGGTCCATCAAGCTTGCAGAATGCACAAAAGCCAAATTCAGGACCATTTATGCCCATCAGTTAACACTAATGCATGGCCTGGTCCCCATGCAAAGAGGTTTTGCTTCACCAGAGACATTCAAGAACTCTCTGGACAGCACAGGGGTTAATTTTGAAGAGGTAAGTGATTACAGAACTACTTATTTTTGCAACAAAAAATACTTATAAACTACTAGAATTCCAGCAAGTGGCTAGTTAAATAAATGGCAACATTTCAGGGGGTATCTCTCCACCATCAGGCAGCAGAAGACACAGAGAATACTCTGCTCTAATTTGGGCTGGTGCAGCAGCTCCACAACTCCTCCTTTAAATGTAGTCCCACAAGTGATGGTAATTTCCCACAAGTGAAGGAATTGCAGTGTCATCTGCAAGTTTGGGAGGTGTGGAGATGTAGACCAGTAAAATAAACCTTAGGACCCATGGAATGTCTCAGGGACTCAGCACTTTGAACCCTCTACAAGCTGTTCACACTGATCTGAATTTTTCTGGCCTCATCACATGTCTAAAACCTCTCCTGTGTTTATATAAATATAATCATAAATACTTTTGGGCGTGAGCTGTTTGGGTTTGTTTTCTCCCCCAAGATGGATCCAAGTCAGGATATTATTCTCAGATAATGACTTAAATGGAAATATTTGTGTTCCTCCACTGCTAACACAACTTCCATAATAACTTGATCCCTTGTAGAAATTATGTATGCACAATCTGTGCCTTGGTGACTGCTGTGTAAAGCTAAAACTCCAAAAGTGACAGTTAATAACTTATCTGTCCAATGTACCCAACTGTCCTCAGGAAAAAAAATAATTGTTTCAATTAAAAAAAAAAAAATAGAGTCAGCTTTGTTTTATTCTTCTAACAGCCATGAAAGTATTTGTCTTTATCTTTATTATTGGCAGGCTACTATTCTTCAAATACAAACGTACCCTATCATTACTGGAATAAACTTTATCTGTTATTCATAAGCTGCTGCAGAGAGATGTTTTCCCTCACTCTCTTTTTCTTTTTTTCTTTTTTT
>VZRH01004772.1:115361-129132 GCA_013397555.1 Urocynchramus pylzowi | reverse complement strand
CAACAACAACAAAAAAAAAAAACCACAAACAAACAAAAAAAAAATATTAATACTGAGGTTGAGAAGAGCCAGAATGAAACCCAGCCTGTGTCTTGCTGCTTAAGCATTCTGCCTGTGTTCCCCTGGTTCTTTATTTTGCTGCAGTCTTTTCTGTTTATTTACTAGGGTAAGTGGGAATTTCATATGCATGTCCAGCTCCTGCTATTAAAATTGTGGGATTGGTGAGCTCCTAATGCCCCACAGTGCTGCCTCACTTATCCAGGTGGATTTGCAGCTCCTTTTAGCAGCCACTGGAAGTTGTGTGAATTTTCCAGGGATTCTGGTTCCTTTCCAGGGATCATTTCCATGGCATAATTTCCCATGGAACAATAGGGAGCTGCGTGGGGAGTCCCTCCTGCCTCGTGCTCAGCACCAAGTGTGAGCTCCAGAGGAATTCATTTGCCAGGCTTATCACTGAGACATTTAATATCTGGAATGATTTAGGAGATCAAATCCTGGAGTTCTGGGCTGGCTGTAGCTGCATCTGTCATTGTTGCAGAACCTTGACAGTGAACAAAAGGTGCTGCAGGGAACCATAACTCACCCAGCAAATTAATGGGTTCCCAGCCTTGCTTGCTCAGCTGAATGGAGCCTGGGAGCTGTGTGGCCTCACTGGCCAAGGGTTTTCCACAAAAATTGTGTGGGTTTGGAGTGGGAATTCCCAGAGGGATGGAGAGAGCACAGCCCTCCTGCCAGCTGGCTGGGACTGCTGCTTTCCACTCCTGCTGGAAGTGGGGATAAAACCCCTGCAGCTCCCTGTGGGCTCTGCTGGGAACACGGTGCAACTCTTTTAAAGGATTTTTGGTTTTTTTAGTGGGGGTCCAAAATAAAAAAAAAGAAAAGGGTTTCATTGAGAAAATTTCATCAGATTTGATGATGTCACACTGTGAGGGACACTCACAGGGCACCAACCACCACTGGTCATTTTTGCCACTGGGAAGGAAGGTGCACTGTGAGGAGATGCTTGATCACCTTCCAATTAGCAGGAAGTGCTGGAACATCCCTGGAAGGATTTAAAGGCTGTGTGGCTGTGGCACTTGGGGACATGGCTGAGTGGTGGCCTTGGCAGTGCTGGGAAATGGTTGGACTTTTTGGTTTTAGAGGGTTTTTCCAGCTGGAATTCCGTGGCAGGTCATCTCCCTGGCCATGGTTTTGCTCTCACTCTTTTTTCCTGGTTCTGCCTCTCTTGCTGGAGGATGATCCCAGCTCCTGAGAAGGTTCCAGTCCTCTCTGAGTTGCCAAACTCCTTGGCCTGGTGGTGGGCAGGGCGTAGCTGAGGAATTTGGGATGAGGAGAGACAATGCTCTGACCTCACACTTGGGCTGTGTTCTGGGGCAGTGGCAGGGTGACCTTGTTTACCAGCAGCTCCTGGAACTTGAATTTTGGGAATTACCAAGCCCTTCACGGTGTAATTAGTACATTTGGTAATTGGCTTCATCACCCTGCAGGGCTTGGAAGTTCAAGGGGTGGGTGAGGGTGCCCAGGGGGTTGGAACTGTGGGAGTGGCACCAAAAGGGCCCCAGAAAATGTGCACAACCTGGGGGTCTGCTCAGCACCAGCCCTGCAGGCTTTGGCCACGTCAGCAGCTCTGTGAGCTCTGAACTCACACTTCTGGAGGTTAAAATGGCTCTGCAGCACTTGGCAGGTCCAGGTCCAGAGAAGCCAGCAAGTTCAGAGGTTTCTGGTGGGAATCTGTAGGTTTGTGGCCCAACCAGTGCTCCCAGTCATTCCCAGTTTGTCCCCAGACTGCTCCCATAGCAAGCCTGCCATCAGCACTCACTCTATCTCAGAGCCATTTTATTATTAGGATTATTATTGTCTTTTTGAACCATTACCTAAAATATGGAACCACTGCCCCTAGAAAAGTGGATTATCCTTGCCTTGATAACTAATTTTATTTCACTCAGGAAAATTTGATTCAGATTTCTGAAACATTGCCACTAAGCAGCTTTCAAAGCAGAGTTGCACTGCAGGACCAAATTAAATCCGTGTAGGGAGAAGGGAAATGTTGTTGTTGCAAGTGTCCAAAGGGGCTGGAATGAAAATAATCTTATAGATCAAACTTAAATTGAGTTCAGATATTATGGAGGGAGCTCAGCTCTGTACCTGGAAAATCCCATCTGCCAAAAATGAACTTTGGGGTCACATTTTAAAATGGCATTTCTAGTCCTGGACCATCCAGCTGCTCTCCCTGGGATCTCAGCCCTGTGTGTGGCACAGAGCTTGCAAAGGAGTTTTAGCTGTGTGAACCTGCTCCATAAAAACAAACAAAAAAAAACTTTAAAAAGAAGGTGGGAGAATGCTCTTTGAGGATTTATAAAACCCTTCCCAAGCTGCAGCAGCCTGAGGGGGCAGATCCTGTCTCTGAGTGACTTTTGAGTAGATTTAGCCTAAATTTTGTCCAAACCCAGCATCTCCAGGAGAAAACACCTTGGGAATCCTGCAGTTTGAGGCAGCAGCAGTTGGAACCAAACTGGAGAAGGGTTTGACCCTTCTTACTGTAGGCTCTGAAAGGACTTCAGATTCCAGGTGGTTCATGACCCCTGGGGACCTCTGCTGAGCTGGTTCTGTGCTGCTCTGCTGCAGATGAAGAACTGAGGAGCACAAGATGCTCAGACATACCGAGATGTTGAAGAACTGGAATTTCTAGAAAGAAAATTCTTTGACTTTTAGGGTACTGAGCAATTGGAAGAAATAAGTTTATGGCAGAGGAGGAATTTCAGCACTGACTTCTTTCCTTCTCCCCTGTGGATTGCATCATAACTGTGATGCTTAAAAGATTTAATTATTTTTGCACCTGTGGTTTTGCTTTAGATCAATCTTTCCCAGCTCATGGGATTCAGGGTCTCACTGAATTCTTCCTTTCAAATAACAAATGTCTAGGACTGAAAGTGTTTTGTTGTTTTGTTTTTTTTTTAAACCAATCAAACATGATTTAGCTGACTAAAACATTATGAATAGACCCAAGCATTCACACAGAAATACTTGACAATATCTATATGAAGGTAATGTCATCCATTAGCATTGTGTGAAATATAAAATATCATCCAACATTTAAATCCAACTGCAGTGAATCCTCTGTAACTTTACTGACAGAACCTAAATTTAGGAACTAATTAAATTCCATGGAACAGAAGAATGCATTTCTCCCCTTCTTGTAAGGACAAAGATTTGGAGTGTTAGCTATACTTCTATTTTTATATCATTGACTAGACTTTTATGTAGATATAACTAAGTACCTGGGGTTTTATTTTCAATTTCTACATCTGTATTTCAGGATCTCTGCTGAGAAGGCCCCAAGGTCCAGCTCAGACCCCTCTGTGAGGGAGCTGCTGGTGGAGGTGGTTGAGCTCATGGTGTGGAAGGGATAATTCCCTGCCCAGCCAGCTCTGGATCCACCCCCACCATCTGCTCAGAGCCTCCAAAACAACTCATTTCACCCCAAAAGTCCATCCAGGCCTTTTCTTTCCCAGCCATTTCCCTGTCCCAGCCTCTGGCTGTGGAAGATTCCGGCTTTAAGGCTGTGGTGAAATTAAGTGTGGAGCCAGGATCAGGGCCAAACACTTTAAATAATTGATGGACAGCTTGATTTCTGTAGCCTTGCTAAAGTAAACAGAGTTTCAGATGAACAGGAGCTGACTTAGGTGTTTAGTTGGGGGGAAAAAAGCCCTTTGAATTCCACTGATTTCCCACAGGATTAACTCAGCACTAGGAAAAATAACTTGAGAGGATCTCAGAGTGGTTTGTGTTGAAATGGACCTTAAAGATCATCTGATTTCAGGGACAGGGCCATGGCAGGGACACCTCCCTCTGTCCCAGGCTGCTCCCAGCCCCATCCAGCCTGGCCTTGGGCACTGCCAGGGATCCAGGGGCAGCCCCAGTGCTCTGGGAATTCCATCCCAGCCCCTTCCCACCCTCCCAGGGAAGGATTCCATCCCAGCATCCCATCTCCTGCTGCCCAAAATTCTGGCAGTGGGAGGCCATTCCCCCTTGTCCTGCCAATCCAAGCCCTTTTTATTCTGTTGAGGCTCTTTGGATTCTTTTGTAGGTAAAAAAAAAAGAGAGAGGAATCCCTCTTAAATGAAATTCATAGTCTGAACAGGAGAAAGCAGGAAAGTTGCCGTTGCTGCTTGTGAGCTGAAGTTGGCCAAGTATCCCAAGGCTGTTTTGACTTTTGTGTAATTTTCATGAATTTTTATAAATAAATAACACAACTGGAATAGCTGCACTTCCCATAACACCTGCCAGGGTGTGTGAGACAGTGCAAGAGGCAAAGAATTCCGAAATATTCCAAATATTGTGTAAGTTGAGAAGGAAAGGCAAACAGAGAGCAAAGAAGCAAACAGCAGGAGGAGAAGCAGCTAATGAGCATCCACGGTTTGATTGCTTAATGGGGCTGTGGTCTTGAGGCTGGTGTGGAGGAAGGATGTCCTTGGGACAGGCAGGATGTGCAGGGAAGTGGAATTAGTGCTGCAGAAGGAGCAGGAAATCAGGAAATGTGTCTGTGCTGGAGGGCTCCTCATGTTCCACTCCTGCAAATGGCTCCATCTATTAGCTGGAAATAGCAGCGTGGCATACAGGGCAGAGTTAGGCTGGGCTTAGCAGGGAGGAGCCTGAGGAGAGGCAGGGATGGGCTGGAATTCAGAGGAACTTTCTGCTTTCTGGAAACTTCCCATGGAGCAGTTCCTTTTGCTGGTGGGATATCAGTGAAACAGGACACTCCTGAGAATTCATTTGTGGGACTGTTTGTTTTCACTAATGACACAAGATACCAAATTCTTCAAAATTCTCAGAGCTACAAAAGTGGTCAGAGCAGCAAATATGCTTTGATCCCAAATGCCTTTTACCCCTTCTCTCTATTTTTTATAATCCTTTTGCTCTTTGGGTCATATTACAAACTTAAACACTTCCTTATCCTTTTCTGAATCTGAACTTGTTTAGAAATCATAGAACTGCCTTTGAGGTGGCTCTGATGGCTTTGGGGTGGAGCTGTGGTGGTGGGATGGGTGGGCTGGGCCCAGGGGAGCATTTCCAGCTCCCAAACCCGATGGCAAATCGGCACAGCCCCTGGGAATCCTTAAAACCCCTCCACGTGTTCCCAAGGCTGCTAACACAAACACAAAAGCACTGAGAGGGTTTTTGGGGTTTTTTTTTAAGCCAAATAGTCTTGGCTGGAAATGAATTGCTGCTGCTGTCACCTCATTCATTATCCTCTTCATGAAGGAATAGGTGATGCAGCTTGTGCTGTGAAGGTCCCCCCTGTGCTCATCTCCTTCGCCACTGTCACTCATCCCCTTCATTTCTGAACCTTATCATTCTGTATTCCAGGTGTTGCATTTGATCCATCCATCATCTGTCAGGAGCTTGTCACAGACCCTGAACACTTCCAGATGCATTTTCCATGCAGGTCCTGCCAGAGGAGAGGAATATTAAGCAGGGAGGGTTGGGCAAATCACACACTTGCTCTGTTTTTGCTGTACTTCATCTTCAGGTTAGCCTTTTTCAGCACTTTTCCCTCAAAAGAGAAGCTGGGAATTTCTAATGGATGATTTTGGATTTGTGTGGAGTTTGTGGGTTTATTCCTATGGATTGACAACCACTCCTGTCTCACACTTTAAAAAAAAACAACGTCAGGGAGAGCTCTGCCCCCCATTATCCAAATAAAAGGAGGGTGAAACTTTGCCCACTTTACTTCTTCAGTTGAACTTGATCAAGCTGGAGAGAGGTTTCCATGGTGCACAGTTTCCTCTTTCCAAGGAAAACTGTTTCCCTTTGTGTAATTGCTGCCATTGTGTTTAATGGTCACTGTTGTGCAGGTTCAGCAGTCACTCCCCACACCTTGGAGCTTGTGAATGAATTTGCATGTTTTAAATCAACATTAGCAGGGTGAAATCCAGTATTTGCCCGAGGCTATGTATGATTTTTTTCTCATTTTTTAATACTGAAATGCAGGTTGTGCTGCAGGATCTGGTCTATTCTAGCAGTCAGCTGTGTTATTTGATAACTTGGGTATTGATTCCTTACATCACCTGCTCCTTATTCACTGATTATATTTCATTTCTGTTCCTTCTTCTTTTGTAGAAGTACAAAATGAAAACCTGGTAGCAGTTTCTGGCTCTATTCGTTTTCCTTTTCCCTGGTGGAGCCTCATGGATTACATTCTTTGTCTGTTTACCGAGCACTTTTCCTCTGCCTTTCTTCTTGAACAGGAAGGTTCTGACTTGGAAACACTGAGCTTTTAGTAGGGATTGTTTAATAATTTAATAATATCGGGCTGTATTGTAGCTAAGCTTTGTCCAGAGGATGCTCCATCTCTGGAAGTGCCCAAGGCCAGGTTTGGAGCACTCTGGGACAGTGGGAGATGTTCCCTGCCCATGGCAGGAGGTGGAATGAGACAGCTTCTAAGGTCCCTTCCAACCCAAACCATCCCCTAATTCCATCATCCTTAACCAGCCAGGATGCAGCTGAATTTCCAGCATCACCTTCTGCATCCTTCCCTTTCCCTGGGCCCCAGGAGTGGTGCACAGCCAGGGAGCCCTGGGACCACACTCCTGATGCCCATGGACCTGCCAGGATCCATCTCCTCCCAGTTTGGCATCTTGTCCTTTCCATTCCTCAGGAGGGACAGGGTCAGGGTGTCATCCCAAGAGCCTGTTCCTCCTCCAGGACTCCTCCAGGTCATTTTTGGTTGGTGGTGGAAGCTGGAGCCCGGGAATCTGCTCCTCCCTGCCCCTCCCTGCCCCTTCCTGCCCCTCCCTGTCCCTTCCTGCTCTCCACTCCTGCTGGAATGCCACCAGTTGTTGCTTCTTGCATTGTTTCATTTCAGCCCCGTGCTGAAATCCTCCTCTCTTCTTCCATCTGAAGTAATTAATTAGCCCAATTTCCATTTTTAAATTTAACTCGAGCTCAAGAAAAAAAAAAAAATTGCCGGCCCTGGCAAAGTGCTGACATGTGTTTTATCAGAGATTTGTTAGGGAAGTCTTTAAAAATAATTCCCAGATAAAAGTCAAGTGCAGCAAACGAAATGCTCGAAAAAATCTGAAGTGGCCCTGAATATTTAGTTTGTGTCAATGAATAATGGAGAACGTGTTCTGGAGGGAAACAGGATGCAAGATTATTATTATTATTATTATTATTATTAATTTTCCTTAAACCTCTTGGGTTTGGCCTTGCTGCAGGAGATGCTTAACATCTCTCAAAGCAGTGAGGTCTGGAGGTGAGATTCTTGTGGAATTCCATTAAACACCTCAGCTCCTGGTGACCTCACACCTTTGCTGAGCTGGCACCTCAGGGGATGTCACCCCTCCAGAGAGCACAGGTCACTGACCATGGGTTTACCCAGTCACATCACCACTTGCTGTGGCTAAATAAGGAAAAAGTGTGAAAGATCAGGAAGGAAATGACATTCCCAACCTCTGTGCTTAATCTCCAGGTGGTTCCATCCCGAATCCTTCCTCTCTGCCCTCGTTAGAGCTGTCCCTTTAAATGACTGTCACCGTGCCCTGACAACACTTAAACCATTACCTCGTTAAATATTGCCTGCTTAAAACACATCTCGGGGTGATGTGACAAATGGCTTTCTTCAGTGTCATGGGGAAGAGGAGCTAAATGAGTTAGGAAATGTTAATGTGGCCATGTTCTTCCCAGATAACCAGTTGCCCTTGGGACAGTATCAATAAGTGGCATTTATATGATATTATGAATGTGTTAATTATGCCTAGACAAAGTAAGGAGTAAGCAAAGGTCAAGGATGAACGCAGCTCCCCCAGAAACACGCATCAAAGAGCTTCTAATATTTAAGTCATTTCCATTATTGAATATTCAGTGTCATTTAAATTATGTGCATCTTTTTCACTGCTTATTTTTCAGGCCGCAAACTGAGCAACTTCAAGGGCTGTGCAAATGTTTTGTGCCAAAACTCAGCATCAACTCCAGCAGTAGCTGGGCTGGTTTTCTCCATGCCCTGGTGAACTGCCAGGTGGAATTTGGGATTGATTTCCTCTTGGAGATGTAACCCTGTGATGCTTTTTGCTTGAAATTCGAAATGAAGGAAATGAAAACGTGGCCGTGCTGGCTGTTAAACTGCTGAACCTTGAAACTCGATGCAAATCAAAACAAAATGCTCTGGAGACTGAAAATACCCAACTTTGCCCCAGTTCACTGCTCTGCTCCTTATCAATGTGCTTTGAAAAAGAATGGGCTGGAGAGTTCAGCCTTGGCTTTTTACTCCCAGCCATGAGCATAAAGCACTTTTTGGCAGGGAATCTGCTGAAATCCAGCGGGTTTTGTGACGTGAGGCAAGACAGAGCTTGGCTGATCAATACAGCCATTAATTACAATTAAAGGCTCAGCCATGATTTTTACTTTTACATATTGACATCTGGCAAAACAGTTAAAAAGTCAATAAGGGTCTAGAAGTTACTCTCAGGTTACTGAGTGAGGAGCAGCAGTGAAGCCTCCTCCATCTCCCACAGGTGTCTGGAGAAATCTCCCTCCCAAACAAGATGCTGTTCATGTATGAAATATTCATGTTATGACATCAAGCCATGCTGCACATTATTTCGGTGCACTAGGCCAAAATTAGATTCACATTTTATTTTGCTTATAAATGCCTGTCAGAGCTGCTAAATCAGTTTGTCTCTGCTGTCTTGAAATGGTGTCAGTTTGAATTTCCTTCACGCTGCATATTGTTTTGGGCAAAGGCACATTCCTTCTCTATCCGAGATGGAGCGCCTTGTGCTCTTGAAACAAAGCTGGAAAAGCCCAATAATTAGGATTATTTTTAAAAACCCTATTGGGGGTGGCAGTTTTGCCTTTTTTAAGGTGATAGAGAAGCTACCAAATGCTGATGCATCGTGATATTTGATTTTCCCCGTGTGCAAGTAGAACTTTCTGGATTATTTGATGGTTGTAGGGTATCTAACAGGGCATCCTGGACTCTTGCACTGATGGAAGTAGAGAACAGCTTTGAGCAGCAGATTCTGAGTTCCTCAGTGCAGCTGAGGAAGAATCAGATGATTCAGTGGTTGTAACTACCCTGGTCCAGGGGGGATCTGCATCCTTCAGGCTGGACCAGTGGGGCTGAGGAGGAATTAGGGCAGGAAGGAGGAATTAGGGGTTTGTGTGAGCTGTCTTAAGGCACAAACCCCAGTGAGCAGCCCTCAGCTGGGACCTCATCCTTTAACTCAGCAGCCAGGGGAATTCATTCACTCTCAGCCTTTTTGGTGCTGTGATATCTCATTCATGCATAAATAATCTCATTTTAGTTATCCCGATGCTAAAAAAAAATTGTAAAAAGCTGCAGTCCCCAGTCTGTCAGCTATTTACATTAGAAATATCCCATCAGAGGAGCTGAAAACATCCATCATTTTCCCTCCTCTCCCCTGGGTTCCTGTCTCCAGCCTGTGCCTGCGGCTCCATCCCTGCAGGCATCGCTCCCAGTTGTGCCCCACGCTGCTCCAGCCCCAGGGTCTGCCATGGAGACAACACAGATCTCCTCACCAGCCACTTGGGTGGATATTTACACATTTTCTATTATTTAAAACCAGCTTTTGAAACTTTACCCTTCCTCCTTTTCCTCTCTACCCTAAGTGTGCTGCTGAAGGTTTTCACGCAAAAGCGCCGCTGCCTTGTGGTTTTTTAATTTCCCTGGATTTCCCCTGGTCTTTTAGCATAATTTTTTTGAGTTAATACCAGCAGATTTGGTGAAGTAGGAGTAGATAGTTTGTGTGAAGTAAAGGTGTATTGTTTGTGTGAAGTAGGAGTACGTGGTTTGCTGATGTTGCTGTTTTCACCCTTGGAATAACATCACTATAATCCATAATATAACAGTATCATCAATTTCATGGAATATGATCCAAACAAATGTAGCAACTGGGGTACAAATCCTTGCGGTTACCCTCAGCAGAAGCTGGGGATGTTCTGCAGCTCCAGCACGGAGCAGAGGCTGGATGAGCCCAGCTCAGCACTGCTCCACAGCGGGACCTGCGAGGAGAGGAGCTGCGAGTCCTGCACCCCCTGCTCAGCTCACTCTCATCCTCTGCTCCTCCTTTGGAGATGCCTGAGGTGCCGCTGTGCCTCCTTGACGTGCTCCCAGTTGTTTTCCAGGACCTGCTTTTAAGCTAAAACCCCTCTGCAAATCTCCCCCAGCCCCGGCCAAACCCCTGTGGCTCCTCCCGAAACGCGAGGCCCTCGTGATGAGCTCCTGCATTTTCCATTAGGAGAAACCTTCCAAAAAGATTTTTTTTTTTTTTTTCTCTGAACGATTTCTTGATGGCTGGCAATCTCCTGAATCATTTCTTACACAGAGATTGTTCTTGGAGGTGTTTTGCTCTGGTAACAGAGCAAAACGGTTTGTCACCATTTCCAGCCTGAGGGCTGGTGTTGGATTTCTTGCTCAGGTCACCTCATTTTTTGTGTGCCTCTGTATTTTCCTGCCTGCCTTTGTGGGTTTTTTTTTGGTCTGTTCCTTTGGGGTCCGAGAGTCTTTGAGCTTGAACAGTGTGACTGATCTGAGCTGTGTTTTAATCCAATAATAAATAGTTAATTTTGGAGGTTTAAGTTGACAGCAAAGCCACCTTGGAGTGTCAGGCTGTGAGACTTTGGTTTCCTTCTCTGATCAGATAAGGAGCAGATATTTCCTGTAAATCCTCCCCCAGTGTTCCAGTCCTACCATTAGAGCATTAAGTCAGATACATGACACTCAATTTCACAGTAATTCCTGAGGAAAAAAGCACATTATATTTTTTTAATGGGCTTCCCAGGACTTACTTTGTTTCTTCCTGACGAATATGAATTCCAGCGAGTTCATCTGAATTCTGACCTTCAGATACCCAAAGGTCTGGGGGTTCTGAAGCAAGAATATGGTCTTTAAAATGATGTGTTCTCCACATGAATGCTGTCTTCTGTTCCCATGAAATCCCCGTGGAGTGCAGGGATAAAACTGCTTTAAGTGCTCCAAAATTCATCCGTGTGTTTATTACCAACCACTTACACCTCGCAGAAATATTATTTGTGTCGACATGACCTGTGCCAACCTTTTCCTCTCCAAATGCCTTTGTTTGGATTGTGTGCTGCCTGTAGGATCTTCGCTTCTCTTCATCTCCTTTTCTTCTGATTGCCAAGTAACGCCAGGCAGATCCCAGAAACTTCTCCTAATGTGCTGTTCCAGGCCTTCCCAAGCAACCTGGCTGAATAAATATCCATTGAATAACTGGAGAATGCATTCAGATTCTTTTTATTTTGATTTATGTTCTATCTTCCTACCTGTGCATCTCCCAGAGTAATTGCCAGTTTTCACCTCCTACAGAGAGGTATAATAGAGCTGAAGAATGAGGAAAATGTGCTCTGTTTCTCTCTCTCTCTCCCTTTTGTAAGGGAGCCTTTATGTTCTCACGCTCATAATTTGCAAACTGAAAACCAGCACCTGGTTCCCAGCTGGCCTTGTTGGAAGGAGCTGTTTGGATGCTTCCTGTGTGCCCTGTCCTGGTGCCACTGCCAGCACAGGGACACGTGGACACGCAGCTCGCTCCCCTCTGGGACATCAGGGTGTCCCAAAGGAACAGGGATCTGGGAGCCAGTGTGCTCCCCACCCCAGAGCTCCTGTCCCCCGTCCCAGAGCTGATGTCCCTATCCCAGAGCTGTCCCAGGGTTCTTGTCCCCTATCCCAGAGCTGGTATTCCCTGTCCCAGAGCTGTCCCAGAGCTGGTGCCCCTATCCCAGAGCTCCTGTCCCCCATCCCAGAGCTGTCCCAGGGTTCCTGTCCCCCATCCCAGAGCTGGTGNGTCCCCTGTCCCAGAGCTGGTGTTCCCTGTCCTAGAGCTGATGTTCCCTATCCCAGAGCTGTCCCAGGGTTCCTGTCCCCCATCCCAGAGCTGGTGCTCCTATCCCAGAGCTCCTGTCCCCCATCCCAGAGCTGTCCCAGGGTTCCTGTCCCCCATCCCAGAGCTGGTGCTCCTATCCCAGAGCTCCTGTCCCCTGTCCCAGAGCTGTCCCAGAGCTGGTGCTCCTATCCCAGAGCTCCTGTCCCCTGTCCCAGAGCTGTCCCAGAGCTGGTGCTCCTATCCCAGAGCTCCTGTCCCCTGTCCCAGAGCTGTCCCAGAGCTGGTGCTCCTATCCCAGAGCTCCTGTCCCCTGTCCCAGAGCTGTCCCAGAGCTGGTGCTCCTATCCCAGAGCTCCTGTCCCCTNTGTCCCCTATCCCAGAGCTGTCCCAGGGCTCCTGTCCCCTATCCCAGAGCTGGTGTCCCCTGTCCCAGAGCCATCCCAGAGCTCATGTCCCCTATCCCAGAGCTCCTGTCCCCTGTCCCAGAGCTCATGTCCCCTATCCCAGAGCTCCTGTCCCCTGTCCCAGAGTTCCTGTCCCAGAGCTCCTGTCCCCTATCCCAGAGCTGGTGTCCCCTATCCCAGAGCTCCTGTCCCCTGTCCCAGAACTCCTGTCCCCTATCCCAGAGCTGGTGTCCCCTGTCCCAGAGCTCCTGTCCCCTGTCCCAGAACTCCTGTCCCCTATCCCAGAGCTGGTGTCCCCTGTCCCAGAGCTGGTGTTGCCAGGCTGTGCCAGCAGCCCTGGCCACTGGCAGCACTCAGCTCTCCCTGATCACCACGCCGTGTCCCCGGGGTGGGTGGCAGGGTCCCCTCTGTCCCCTGGCAGGGGGTGCAGGGTGGTGGCTGCTGTGTGGAACACCCCAGTGTGTTGGGAAGGGCTGTGTGAGATCTGAGAGCCTCCTGAAGCTCTGCAGGGACCTTTGCTTAATCCCAGCCACAATAATGTCCCCGGGGTGCAGCGGGAGCTTTCCATCAATTAGTGCAGTCGTGCTTCTAACGAGCCATGGCTAATCACACGTGTTTAACCCCCAGGTGACACAGCCCAGCTAGCTGCCTGACCTGCAGGTCCCAGACACGGTCGTGTTGGATTTTGTAAGCAAAAAATGTAATATTAATAGAGATTTCCAGTTGAGTGGCCCTGTCTTCTGCACTCAGGTTCCTCCCTGGATTTAACAAACTGCACAAGGACAGCACTGTGGGTCTGGAGTGGCTGGGTTGGAAGGGACCTTAAAGCCCCTCCAGTGCCACCCCTGCCATGGGCAGGGACACCTTCCCCTGTCCCAGGCTGCTCCAAGCCCTGTCCAGCCTGGCCCTCATCTTTCAGCTGATTCCTCTGATGCCTCAGGTTTGAGCTTTTCTATTTTTCACATTCTGTGCTGCTTCAGTGTGTGGGTCTGAGCTCCATNCCAGCCTCTGCTCTAGGGCAGCCTTCACCTCAAGGAAACAAAACCTTTTCTTGTGATCCTTCCCTTCCCACGAAACTCAAGCTCCAGGTGAGCTGATGAGGGATTTCTCATCTCCCTCCTTCCCTGTGCTGATGACCACGGGCTGGGGACTCTCACTGCCGTGTCTGTGACCCCTCTCTCTCTGCTGGGTTAGGTCAGGCTTAGTTTAGACTTTGAATTTAATCTCAGTTCAGTTCTCTGCAGCATCAAGACCCAGCCTGACCCGTGCACCTTTGATGACCCTTCCAGCTCAGGATATTCTGTGAAGATCCCCCAGGCTTTGGCTGGGAGGAATGTGGTGGTAAAGCACAGGGAATACACAGGGAAAAACACACAAATGGTACATAAATGGCACATAAATGACATAAAAACACAGGGGGGGAAAACATTCACATGCCAGAAAAGATTTTTAAAGCTATTGGAGTGATTGGTTTGGATTTATAAATTGCTGAAAAAAAAAAAAAAA